>VMDO01005310.1:0-113319 GCA_007922755.1 Pedetes capensis
TATATATATATCATGCAAGCAGTAGCCATAGAAACCTGAACTGGCTGCATCAATGTCAGAGAAACTGGATGTTAAAACAGTAACTATTTCTAGAGACTAAGAGAGACATTTCACAATAATCAAAGGATCAAAACATCAGGAATCTATAAAAAATAAATTTTGATACACTAAAATATACAATAATAAAAAGGAATGCATGAGATTCACGATAGCCTCACTCACAAGACTAATTCCTTACATTTTCTGAAGTTAGAGTTCAGACTTAGTACAGAAATTAAGTTAATGCTGTTTAGAAATAACTAGAGTCATAGAAAGCTATAAAAAATAGTACAAGAAGGTCCCTTCACCTAGTTTGCCCCATTGATTAGGTCTCACATACTGTAGTACAACATGAAAACTAGGATATTGATATTGACATATAACCTACAAGGATAATTTTATATCATTTAATAGGAATAACCATTTATAGGATAAGATGATGAATTAGATGCAACTTCTGTGTAATGCAGTGAAGCAAAGGAGTCAGGATAGTAAGGATTAGACTCTATTGCAAGGAGAGGCAAGAAAAGCGTAGAAACCACAAGTGAGGTGATAAAATAGTCTTAAAGTACAGAAAACAGAGGGGCCACATAGTGGCAAAGGAATGAGTGAGACATGACTCCAGCCATAGTTCCCCAGAATGACAGGAGAGGCTGTAGCCTCATATGAAAGGTAAGCCCAACAGAGACTGTAAGTCCTACAGGACAAGCCCAGAGTTCTTGAAATGCTTGGATCCATTCAGGGAATTTGGTGAGACAGTGGCTCTCCCTGAATGAAGGGTAAGCCTTGGAGCAAATCCATTTTGCCATGCTCCATATCTCTGAGGGCTGTAACTACGCACCATCTGAGAGGAAACCTCTTGTCTCAGACTGAGCTACTCTGTGGGGGGTGGCTGAAAACAAGAAATAATCACAGGCCATAGAGACTAGGGGCAGCCTTACCACAACCCCAGGGTCGGACTCACCTGTAGCAGACAGTTACAGGAAAGTGGTGTGCAGACACACAGAGAAGTTGAGGCAGCAGGAGGTTCAAGCAAGGTGGACAATAGCCCCAACTCCTCATGGGAGGTGATAACCTCATCTCCTGGGGGGATGATGGAGACTGGTAACTCTGAGATCTCCCACACTGTGCAACTTAGAACTCTGAAGCTCAGCCACAGCTGAGTACTTGATCTCTGCCTTCTCCAGTGCTCAGAGGTTATGAAAGCACTGTGAAGTCCCATTTGGTACAGATCTCCATGCCCCATTTGCCTCTCCCACTTCCCAAGGTACCACCAGGATATCCTTTGGCTTGGACATTAACCATCCCAGGGGTTACAAATTGGGGAGTCTCAGGCATGTGTGAGAACCTTTAAGACCCACAAATAACAAGGGTGTATGACTAACAGAAGCTCCAGGTATACAAAAAGAGCGGTTCCTATGGTGAAGGCAGGACTTCCAGGCATCTACTCTTAATGAGTCCAGGCTCAGCACCTACACAGCTGATCACCACCTCTACCTCCACCTAGCAGACTCCATTGTTAATGAACACAGAAAGAAGCCCCACCAGAACTTTGTTGGGTTTTTTTCTTCTACTACTTCTTTTTTTTTTTTTTTTTTTCTGTGCTGGGGATTGAACCCAGGGTTTGCACTGGGGCAAGTGTTCTACCACTTTGCTGTGCACCCAACCCTTATTTTTATTCTGAAACAGAGTCTTGCTATGTCATCCAGACTGTTTCTGCCCTTGGACTCATGATCCTGCCTCAGCCTCCTGAGTTACTGCGATTGCAGACATGTTCCACAGCACAGGTTTACCTCATTTTTAAAATATTATTCTTTTTCCCTTTCTTTTTTCATTTTCCATTTTATTTTTCTCATTTCACTTTTTTCTAATGTAATTTTTTTCAGTTTTCTCCTTTACACTTTTGTTGCCTGTGGATTTCTTTTTCTACTTACTACACTTTTGTCTCATTTTGACTTTATTTCTTAAATAATGAAATATTTTTGGCTTTTTTACTTTTTTATTCCTCTTCAAATGCTTAGCTAATTTTGTTTGTGTCTTTATTGTACAATCAGGTTTTTTAATATTTTTCTTTTCTTTCCCTCTTAACATTCTCCCTCTTCTCCTCCTCCTCCTCCTCCTTCTTCCTTTCTTTCACTTAACCCTTACTGCTTATTTTCCTTTCCCCTTTTTATACCCGTCTCTTTTACTTCTGGAAATTATCATTTTATTTTCATCCTAAACAATTTGTTCCTTCATAGTTTATTCTATTTTTCCGTTTTCTGATCTACAGTCATTGTTGATGAAATAGTTAGCTTTAATTCATTTTAAGTGTATTTCTATATTTGATTTGGTTGGGTATGGTATCTGTTACAGTGGTTTGTCTTCTCTCAGATTAGTCCTGAGGAATGAGCTTTCAAGAGAAAACTGCTCACTAAAAAGATCCCCAAGTAAAACTAGAAGAGATATCCATCTTAACAGATGCACGGCTCACAAAACAGAAACACAAGAAACATGAACAACAAAGCAACATGTCTCCCCCCCCCAAAAAAAAAAAACATAATTCTTCAACCACTGAATCTAAGGTATTGATTTGGTTGAAATGTCAGGCAAAGGATTCAGAAGTCTACTTGTAAAAATGATCAATGACTTTCAAGAGGATACAAACAAGCAGGTGATTAAAGTAAGGATATCAATTCAGGACCTAGATCACAAAGTCACCAATGTAGAAGACAAAGTCAGAAAAAGGGATGAGAAATTCAGCAAGGAAATTGAGATTTTGAAAAAAGAAAGCAAAAAGTGTTGGAAATTAACAACTCAATAAATCAAATAAAAAACACAGTGGCAAACACTACCAGTAGACTATATCAAACAAAAGAAATAATAACAGGGATGGAAGACTAAGTTAAGGAAAAACTACACTCAGATATCAATGAAGAAAAAAAAATAGAGGAATATGACTATAATTTCCAAAAACTCTGGGACATGATCAAGAAACCAAATCTAAGAATCTACGAAGTAGAAGAAGGAGCTGAGATAAAAACTAAAGGCATAGAAAACCAGTTCAATAAAATTATAGCAGAAATTTTCCCAAGTCTAGAGAAAGAAATTTACATCCTACCATAAAATCATTTGGAATCCTAAAGACATAACCAGAAAAGAACCACTCTATGACACATTATAGTTAAAATGCTAAGATTGCAGAACAAAGAAACAATATTAGCACTTAACTGTTGATGTATGGGTCTAACACACCAAAGCTATGTCTTTATATTTGCCTTATACATGCTAATTCTGAACAAATGCCCATGTTTTCAGTGCCTTCCTAAAATTAGGCCTACTTGTTCAGTAGTTGTATGAGTAATTTTGATTTACTAAGTGGTATGACATACAAGAAAGTTCAGATCTCTGAGACCCAATATCACTAGGTATGTTATTTTTTTAAGTACTATCCCTCTATTTTTATGCAATATTATAATTCTTATATCAATAACATTAAAAATGTATCTAAATGATTTCCTACCTCTGTGAAGACTGATGGTCCTTGATTCCTAGGGTTTGCACAAAAAATTTTGAATGAATTAGATGGAAAAGATGAATATGTGAACGTGGATGATGGTGAAAATAATCAAATTAGTGAGTTTTCATGATACAGATACTGGTCAAGAAGGGGAAGTAAAAGAGCCATAAGGGAAGAAAGAGTAGAAGGTAGAGGACAAGAAGAAGAAGAAGAAAAGTAGGCAGAGGAAAAAGAGGAAGAGGAGGAGGAAGGGGAGGAAGATGAGAAGGTGATAAAAAAATCTCAACAATGGATGCTGAAAGTAATAAGAAAAAAATATTTTTCCAGGAAAAATCAACTTAAGTGTTTAAAGCAGAAAGATCCAGATCCAGAAGAGTTTCTGCCATTAATAAGTGGACAGTGAAATTACCAGGTGCCAAGGATCCTATAAAAATTTGTGGGGTCCTATGCATGTTAGAGACATTTGGCATTGTTTATTTTCTGATGAAAAATTTAAAACTTGAGAAAACTCATGAAAAATATGAATGACAGCACCAACTAGAACTGAAAAATTTAGACACAATCAAGCACAAGCTGTAATAGGACTGCTTATATACAGTGGTGCTTTAAAATTAGAAAATGAAGACTTATCCAAAATATTTGCTACAGTCAGAATGGGTAGAGATCATTTTTGCTCCACTATGACACTGAAAAGAATGTTGAATTTAGTCAAATGCCTTCACTCCAATAATTCTGAAAATAGGCAACAAAGTGATCAGAATTATCCAGCAGCATCTAAAACTTGGTATTTTGAAAGCCTGTGGAAAATTTTCAGAACTACACATTAAGAGAATACATCAGAGTTGACAAAATGCTTATTTGTAGTCATGTCATTTCAGAATATTTATGCCTAAAAAACCTAACAAATACAGGAGAAAACTTCTGATTTCAAAAGATGTAAAAATTGGCTATTGTTTTGACATTTATATTATGGAAAAGATTCTGACACCAAAGGATTGAATCAACATCTTCTGAGGCTCAGCAAATCAGTGCTTTAGTTGGCTAAATCAAAAATCACAAGATTATTGGAGATAATTGGCTTAGCTCAATTTAACTGGTAAACAAGTTGCAAAAGCAAAAGCTATCTTAGGCACTATGCAACAGAACACAGATGGAATCTCTCTCTTTCTCCCAAATTTTTACCAGGAAAAAATTTTACCTATAAACTCTTCATTATATGAGTATCATGCTGATATAAAACTCTTTGCATGTCACCAAAAAATCAAAAGCTGTCATAGTGGTTTCATATATGCCTCAAGCATTCTGGTACTGATGAAGAAACCAGTAAAATCTGAAATGATAGCTTTATATAATAAAACAAAATTGGAAGTAGATGTGCTAGATCAAAAATGCAAAAATTACTCTGTTGATCACAGAACCTATAGATGGCCAATGCCCTTTTGTTTTGTTTTGTTTTTTTTAGATCGATAGGTATGGCAGAAGTAAGTTCTTACATTGTATATGAAAGTTTAGATAGAAAATAGTTATCATGACTGGAATTTATGAAGCTATTAGAATGAGAACTGATTCTTCCTCAATTGGAAGAATTCCTAATCCAAATATATAGTTTGATTAAGGGTATTTCAGGACCTGAAATGCCCAATCCATCTCAAGAAAATCAAGCAGAGGCAGCAGAAAGAAAACAATGTTACTTACATTTGCCAGTTGAAACTTGATAGGAAAACATCTTATTTGTGTACTGACTGCAAAAAGCCTATCTACTTAAAACATTCCAAAATGCTGTGCAGAAACTGTGATATTAACTTTGAAACTTATGTTTATATTTTATATTTTATTTTGTTCCAAAATTGAATAAAGTTTCAGTTAAAAATAATGAGAAGTGACTTTCATTTTAAGTATCAAAGATTTTTTAATTACTGTCAATATAATAAATTTAATATGAGTTTTTATTTTATTTATAGTATTTTAATAAATATGTATCTTGAAACTAAAATGAACAAAATATTTTAAGGCAGGTTTAAACTAAAACATAAAACCACTTGCAACAAAAAGAAATCCTTATAAAGGATATGAATCGCAGTGACCTGATGTCACTGGTTATGTTTTGGTTAGGGCACATCACCAGTTAAGTGTTAAAAGCTGCAAGAGAAAAACACCAACTCAATTACTACGTCAAATCCATTAGAATAATGTCACACCTCTCAGCACAAATGCTAACACCCAGGGAAGCATAGAATGATATCTCTCAAGCCCTGAAAGTAAATAAGTGCCAAGCAAGATTATTATACCCAGCAAAGTTATCATTTAAAATCAGTGGAGAAATAAAGAATTTCCAAGACAAGGACTCATTAAAGCAACTCATGACCACTAGGCCTACATTGCAAAAGATACTTGAAGGAAGTCTATACACATGGGAGGAAGAAAATCAGTCTCAATCATGAGAATGCAGGGAAAATATAATTTCATAAGAAGAACACAAGAACTAATGAGAAATAGGAAATAATCAATCATGCCCAATTCAGCAACCAAGAAAACCCCAAATATAAATAAGGGGGAAAAGAAAATAACAAACAATATATGAACCAAGCCAGAAACACCCAACACAATTACAGAAATCAACAAACTCTTCTCAGTAACAAACCTAAGTATAGTCTTAACTCTCCAATTAAAAGATATAGACTAGATGATTGGATAAAAACAAGATCCAACAATTTATTCTCTGTAAGAAACACATCTCACTGGTCATGACACACACAGACTAAAAGCGAAAGGAAAGAAATCTAAATAATAAGCAAGTGAAAGCCAAAATAATCAGGAATAGCCATCCTTGTATCAGATAAAGTAGAATTTAAGCCAAAATTTATCAGAAGAGAAAAATAAGGTCATTAAATGTTAATAAATGGAACAATCCATCAATAAGATATAACAATTATAAATATTTATTCACCAAACATCAGTGTACCTGATTTGGATAAAACAAATACTACTGGACATAAAGGGACAGATAGGTACAGATACAATAATAGTAGGTGATTCCAATACCCAACTGTCATCAATAGATAAAACATGTACACACAAAAAACAATAAAGAAACTTCAGAATTAAATAGCACAATAGATTAAATGGACTTAATAGACATCTATAGAATATTCCATTCAAAAGCTATAGAATACATATCTTCTCAGTGGCTCATGTAACTTTCTGTAAAATAGGTCACATTTTAGGCCATAAATCAAGTCTTGACAAATACAAAATAATTGAAATAATTTATTGTACCTTATCTGACCATAATGGAATAAAATTAGAAATTAACAGTAAGACAAACTACCAAAATCAGACAAATACATAGAAATTGAACAATACACTCTTAAGTGATCAGTGAGTCCTTGAAGAAATCAGAGGGGAAATTTTTAAAATCCTAGAATCAAATGAAAATGAAAACACAACTTAACAGTACCTTTGGGATACAGCAAAGGCAGTGCTAAGAGGGAAGTTTATAGGTATAAGTGCTTACATTTAAAAATCAGAGATGACTCAGATAAATAACCTAATGATTCACCCTGAGGTATTAGAAAAACAACTACATTAAGATACCATCTCACCCCAGTCAGAATGGCTAACATCAACAAACCAAACAACCAGTGCTGGTGAGAATGAGGGGAGAAAGGAACCCTTGTACAGTGCTGGTGCAAATGTAAGTTAGTACAGCAACTATGGATATTAGTATGAAGTTTCTGAAAAACTAAAAGCAGAACTACCATATGACCCAGCCAAAGCACTCCTGGGGAATATATCCAAATGAATATGAGTCAATATACCACAGAGACATCTACTCATTCATATTTATTGTGGTGCTATTCACAATAACCAAGATGTAGAATCAACCTAGGCATCCCTCAACAGATTGTGGCACATATATACCATGGACTTTTATTCAGCCATAAAGATGGATGAAATTATAACATTTTCTAGAAAGTGGATGGAACTAGAGATCATTTTAAGTGAAATAAGCCAGACCCAGAAAGACAAACATCACATTTTCTCTCATATATGGATGCTATATTTCAATATATATTCAATATTAAAATATATAGGTCATGGAAAAAGCAATGAAATGATTAATGATTTATTCATGGTATATTTTTTATAAATTTCAATAATAGAAAATAATGTATATTCTCAATTTGGTTACATACTTGTATGTCTGGTAAATAAATGTTGTCCACTATGTTTTAAAAAAAAATTTTAAATGCAAAAGATATGGAATCAACCTACCTGTCCATCAACAGACAAATGGATACAGAAAATGTAGTATATATACACCATGAAGTTTTATTCAGCCATGAAAAAGAATGAAATTACAGAAATTTGCAGAAAAATGGGTAGAACTAGAGATCATCATTTTAAGTGAAATAAGCCAGGCCCAGAAAGACAAACATCATATATTTTATTTCATATGTGGATAATAAATTTCAATATATATTCAAGATTAAAATATATAGCTCATGAAAGAAGAAGAGGTCTTATATAGGGAGAGAAAAGGGCCTAAAGAGAGAGAGAGGAGTCCATAAGAAAGCAGAATAGGGGAAAGGAAGAGAAATATCACATATTTTGCACTCAGGAGCAAACTCTGGGTATATATACATGTATATGGTACCTTAGGAGAAGGATATGACAATCCACTCCCAAAGCAATCCCAAAACAATTAGTCTTTGAAAACCCTATGAGGGTCGTTATGAGTCAGACCCAACTTGACAACACCTAACAACAACAACGTGACATATATCTTAAACACACACACATAAAGAAGACATGAAAGCAGAATGGGACCAGTGACAGGGAGGAAAGAGATGGGGACTGAGGGTGTCATGAGAACATAATGGGGGAGGTGAATAGGAGCACTGCACAATGATGGGTATTATGGAAATGTCATAATCAAATCTATAAAAAAAGAATTGTGTAACCACTGGCACAATCAAAATACAAAACTGTTCCTTTACTCAAGCATCTCTCTTATGTGACCCCTTTACAACCTTATCCACTCTGTTCCCCCACCATCCCTAAGCCCTAACAGCCACTAATCAGTTCTCCATGTCTATAATTGTCTTGGCTGGGATTTAGCTCATTTGGTAGAGTGCCACTCTGCAGTCTCTGAGGTCCCTGCAAAAATGGGAGAACGATTTGGCAATCCACTCCCAAGGCAATCCCGATATGATCAGCCATTGAAAACCCTATGAGGGTTGCTATGAGTCAGACATGATGGCACCTAACAACAACAACAATGATTTTATCGTTTAAAGAATGTTATGTGAATAAAGTCATATAGTATGTGACTTTTTGAGATTTCTTTCAGTCAGTATAAGTTCCTTGACATCTTTCTATGTTACTGTATATAACAATAGTTTGGTATTTTGGTACCCTACTCTCAGTATCAGTTTTCTGTGTTAGTCTATTTTCTCCTACTGAAAGAGAATACTGTAGACTGGGTAATTTATACACAACAGATGTTTCTAGAGTCCATGGCTCTAGAGGACAGGAAGCTCAAGGATGTGGTGCCAGTATCTGGTGCAAAACTTCATACTGAATTATAACATGGCAGAAGGGCAGGTGAGTACATGTGAGACAAAGAGAGAAAATCAGGTTGAACCTACCTGGATGTTGTGCTACACACCTGTAATCCCAGCACTCAGGAGGATGAGGGAGGAGGATTGTGAGCTCAATCCCAACCTGGACTACATAGCGAGTTCTAGGACAGCCTAGGCTACATGTCTAAAAAAAAAAAAATCAGCAATCCATTCCTACGATAACTAACCCACTCATATGATAATGGTATTAATCTATTCATGAGGGTAGAGCCCACACAATTTAATCACTGCTTAAAGATCTCATTTTGTAATATTCTTACAGCGATTACAAGGGCAATTGTATTTAAACTAGAGTTTTGGAGGGGACATTCAAACCACAACAGACTGCAATAACAAAATACCATAGTCTTGGTAAATCAGAGAGCAAACATTTATTTCTCACAGTTCTAGAGGCTAGAAGTCCAAGATCAAGATACTGGAAGATTCAGATTTTGGTGAAAGTCCTCTTCCCAGTTTATAGACAGCCACTTACCTCCCATATCCTTACACGGTGGTGGTGGTGGGTGGGGAGTCCTGCAGTTTCTTTATCTTGATCTAAGGACACTTATCCCACAATGAGATCCCCACCTTTAAGAACTCACCCTAAACCGAACTATCCATCAAAAACCCTATCTTGGGAGAGTGGGATTGGGGGAAGTGTACAAGAGGGTAAGGGGGAACCTATATGAATAATGTACAAGACAATGCATATATGGAAATGTCACAATGAAAAGCATGTCAGAATGAATCACATTAAGGTGTACATTAAAAATTTTCAATAAAAAAAGACTAAAAAAAAAAATCTCCAAATATCATCACAATGAGGATTAAGGCCTCAACATATGAACTGAAGGAAGGGAAAGCACAAAGATTTAATCCTTAACAAATATCCTACACTCCTGCTTATCTATAAAGAGATAAAAGAATTTGTGTCAAGACTTCTTAAGAACAACTACAACCTCACAATTAACTTACAGTTACCAATCTATTAATTCTCTACAACAAACACATCATTGTCCCTCGATTGCCTTTGGCTTAGTATAAACGTAGTGATGAAATCAATAACAAGAGAATTCAACTAACTGTGCGCCAGTTTTTTTTCTCCATTGTGGAAAACTATGGATATGAATGCTCCTTTTCAGTCAAAAATCAACACATCTGATGGATATAAAAACTTTACTTAATAGAAAGCTTTTTAAGCAAAAGCAAAGAACTTTTCACTCTGGGTTTCATCTTGGTGATATTCCAAGAAACTTTATCCTACAGATATTATGAATTAAATTGGTCAGAGCTTTTTGAACCTCCAGGGAAATGCTCAGAAACTTCTCAAATCCCATCTTTTCCATGAGCTATTTCCTGCACACACATTCATTCATATCCTGTTTAGACATAATTGAAACATGCTACAGCATATAGTATATAGTCTGATGTGTCGCCTGAAAATGCAAATGCATGAATTAACATATAATAGATGCCTTTTCCTACCAACTTCTTCTAAATTTTTTTTTTTTTTTTTTTTTTGTGGGCCTAGAGGCCAGAGCCTCGCACTTGCACACTTTGCAAGTGCTGGACCACTGAGCTGCAGCCCCAACCCATTTTTATTTTTTATTTATTCATTTTTCTCTTCTACTTTTTGAGACAGGGTTTCGCTAAATTACATAGACTGCCTCTGGTGTTGAACTTCCATCCTCCTGCCTCTGCCTCCTGAGTTGCTGGGATTATAGTTGTGTGCCACTGCACCCGGCTTCTTCTAAACTTTTAACTATTCATTTACCTTCTGCTTTTTTAAACAGCCATTCTATGATCTATCCACCTAGTTGAGCTCAACCCTTGAACTATAAATTCCCAAAATGTCAATCAGAGCACTAATGGAGACAGATGTTGACTTTCTATAGTCCATCCATTTTTCAAATCCAAAGTCCTAAATATGTATATATGAAGATTCATACATAATGCTGTGTTTTCTCTGCACATCTATCTACACTTTCTGACATTTGTGCAATTCACTCTGACTATTGTGTTTACTTGCAGAGACCCCGAGAGGAAGTCCAAGCTATGAATGACCACTAAGCATTTTAGTGAGGTGTCCCGGAATCAGGATGAGTGTCCAAGAAAGCTCAGGGAAAGGAATTAATGGTAAGAGAAGGGAGAATTGAGGTGCATATGTTTGGTTCAAGGTCATTGGGCTCTTACTGAGGGAAGGAATGATTGTATGTTGGTGTCTGATCCTCACATTATTCACAGCATAATCTTCAAAGATTAATTCCTGAGTCCTATGGTGAGAATGGACTTCAATAAACATTTTTTAAAATAAAAGAACTATAAACAACAACAACATCTATTTGATAAGAAACTTTGAAAAGAGAAGAAGCTTTTGCATCACAGGATAAAGTGGGGCAAAAGACATTCCATACACAAGTAACATGATATTTAGGATTCTCAGAAACAACAGAAGATAAACAGCTAGGCTTGGCACACAGGGAAGTCAAGCCACAGGAATCTCCAGTGCTGTGACTGCAGATGTGCTCAACAAGCTGTAGCAGAAACAAACAAACAAGCAAACTTCAGGATATTAAGATGGAACTGTAAAAGGGAGCATGTGTGTGAAGTTCTTTGAGGTTAGGAAGGATTTCAGAGGGAATCATTTTCAATGAAGCAATCCGGGGAGGAGAAAAATAAAGGAGCCATGTAGGATAATTTTAGTTATCGATGATGTTACACTCCTGGCCAGGTCAGGTAGTATTTTTTATTATAGTTTATTTAAATATATTTGGGAGTATTATTTTATTGCAAACTCCCTGAGAGCATATACTTTGTGATACAGACATTTAGTATCTCCCTGCTCTGTACAGCACTATCTACAGAAAAACATATGCACAGAACCTCATTGTTGGTTAAATTTAATTTATTTTTTTTATTATGATAGAATGGCTCAGTACTTTCTGCTGACCTATTTCAAGTATGAGCTGCCACTGTTTTTGCTTTTGCATGTCCAGGATGTGTAAGATTTGTGAGAAAATAAGCAACGGGCAGAAAATTAATAGAGTGAACAAAGCTGGGGAAATTATTTGGGCATCTTATGCAAAGCCTGTATTTTGGCTGATGTTCAAGTCCATTTACTTTTTTTTCCTTCTTATTCATCTGAGACTAAAATGTGTGTTCTCTCATTTCAAGAGTAAGAAACCAAGAGCAAACAGAGGATTGTTTGAGTCATGGCAAATATCTTTTCCAAAGAAGATTATATGTGTCACATACAAATTAGATTTGAAAAGAATAAAGGAAGGGAAGGGATTAGGAATTATGTTTCAAACTTGGGAAAAGAAAAGATGAATTAAATAATGTGGAAGTCAGTAGTTAAATATTCAGTCAATAAACTCTGACTGATCTCATCTGCATTTCATGTTCTTGGCTGTAAATTGAAGATATTGACACATGAATGGAGAAGATATGTGAACAGTTAGGCCATAATATTTTAAAACAAAGTTAACAATGAAACAGAAGAGTTGATGAGACTCATGAAAATGTATTCAATTCTAATTACATTGGAAACTATGAGAAGGAAAGGGACAGGTCATTTTAAAGCATGGCTGTTAAGCTGTAGCCTATGGGCCAACTCTGGACCACCACGTGTTTTTGTATAGCCCATAAACCTATGAATTGATTTCATATATTTTAGTGGTGAGAAAAAGTAAAAGAAGAATAATGTTTGTGACACAGGAAATTACATGAATTCAAATTTCAGTGTCCATAAATAAAATGTTATAAAAATATAGTAATATTCACTTATTTCCATGACTACATTTGAGCTCTAAACACAGAGTTTAGTAGTTGCTATAGTGGCTGTAGGACCCACAGAACATAAAAGGATTCACTGTCTGACCCTCTATGGAAAGTTGGGTCATTCTTGATTTAGAGAACTCAACTAGACAATAACTTTGCTCAATTTCAATATTACAACATATTGAGATATTTATTCATCCATATCCACTCATCAAGAATGGTTGCAAGAAAGTCTTCTTCCAGAATAGTGCCCTGTTCTGCACTTGTGGTTCCAAGTTACAGTCATGCTTATCTTTGTGTGTTTGTCCTTATAGAGAAAATTCAGCATCCTTAAAGACTAACAAGATTATTTTACCATGATTTATCTTAATCCGACTGAGTATATAAATTACTACTTCATATGTCATCATGTTTCTCTTTATTAAAAGAGTATAAAAGAGTATGATTTATTTTGCTACCTCTCACATATAATTTATGTTGCCAAACAAAACTTCTCCAGCAATCTGTTCTATGACATAATTATGTCACTACTTTTCAAATACAACTATAACATCCTTCTGAGGTTCAGCAGACATTCAGAAGAAGAGATTCAATAGTAAAATACATAATGATAGGATTGTTGTTGTTGTTGTTAGGTCATTAATATTCTTTACCTATTTGCCCATGTAAAAACTTTGGTCTTTTCCTTCCAAAGTCCAAATATTTTCACAATTAGTATTCCAATATCATTAAAATTTGTGTGTAATTAAGAAATTCACTCAGCCAGGTGCAGTGACACACACCTGTATTCCCAGAGACTTGGGAGGCAGAGGCAGGAGGATCGCAAGTTCAAGACCAGAGGCTGTCTGTGTAATTTAGCAGACCCTGTCTCAAAAAGTAAAAAAATAGGCTGGGGGTGCAGATCAGTGACAAGGCACTTGCAAAGCATGCAAGTGCAAAGCCCTGGGTTTAACCCCCAGTACCACAAAAAAAAAAAAGAAAAAAGAAAAAAGAAAAAAGAGAAAATCATTCTACTACTCTCCTCATCATAATAGGATTTGCATATACTATCCACTCCTCTGTATGTTGTTGTTAAGTGCCGTTGAGTTGGTGTCCAACTCTAGCAACCCTATGTACAACAGGCAAAACACTATCATCAGTGTTTCTCTGTTATTTCATAGGGTTTTCAATGATGGATTGATTTTTGGGAGTGGGTTGCCGGGTCCTTCTTTCAAGCCTAGGGCACCTGGTGCTCACAGGCTGTCTCCCGTCCAAGTACTAACCATGTCCAACCCTGTTTAGCTTCCAAGATCTGATGGGTTCGGATGCCACGGTGGTAAGGCTGCAGGCTTGCTCCTTACAGACTTTTATTTCTTATCAACTGTAATATTTCCCATGAGCTTTGTTTTTCCTCTTCTAAAGCATGAGTAAGAGTAAATATTAACATAATTGTGTTTTCCTCATTTACCTAATACAGAATAAATACCCAGTGGTACTTGTTAAAATTCAGGCCCAAAACTAAAACTCTAGAAACAATTTCAGAATTCTTTATTAAATTTAGAAAAATATTTTTTAATTCTCTTGAGATGGAGGATATAGTTTTAGGCTACAGATCCAGTCTACCCACACTTCAATCCCAAATATTCAAATTATATAATAATAGAAACACAAAGCTATGTATGGTTTTTATCACATATGTTTCTATGTGGCTTTATGTATCTCATTTATTTGGTTCCCACTGAGAGATTTATTTTACTTTATTGTGAGTTGTGCACCCTAAAATAAGAAAAACTAGCTTCATTGAACTTTGACACAGTGCCTAGAATATAATATATATTCAAAATATATATTTTTGGATGAGCAAAGATAATTGTGACAAATTATTATTTAGTAGTTGTTACTGTTTAGATATGAAGTGTCCCCTAGAAGGCTCATGTGTTGAAGACTTGGTCCCAACATGGTGGATCTAATCATTGAAAAATCATTGGCTCATGAAGGCTCTGACTTAATCTATGTATTAATCCACTGATGGATTCATAATCTGATGGCATTACTGGGAGGTGATGGCAACTTTCAGAGATGGGCCTAATTGGAGGAAGTGAGTCACTGTAGAAAGACCTTGTCCCCAGCCCCTTCCCAACTCCTTCAATCTCTCTGTTTCTTGGATGCTGTGAGTAGCTCTTTTTCACTTTGCCTTTCTGGATGATGCCTAGACTCAGGCCAGAAGCAATGGAGCCAGCCGGTCACAGGTTGGAATCTCCTAAACCATATGCCATAATGTATGTTTCCTCTTTTAAATTGTTTCTCACAGGTGTTTGTCAAAAAAAACCCTGACTATCATAGTGGTAGAGGGCTGGGATTTAGCTCAGTTGGTGGAGCACCACTCTGCAGTCTCTGAGGTCCCAAGTTCGATTCCCAGCACCACAAAAATGGGAGAAGGACGTGGCAATCCATTCTCAAGGCAATCGCAAAACAATTAGCCACTGAAAACCCTATAAGGGTCATTATGAGTCAGACATGAGTTGACAGCACCTAATAACAACAACCACCACCATAGTGGTATTTTAACTTTCCAAAGTTTATTCTATTTTTGTCTCAAAGATCCGCAGGTAGGTGTTCTCAAAAGTTGTACATGCCAGATAATCCCCAAAGGGTTGTTTTATTATGCACAGTTTGATGAATATTGAGAGCTATAAATTCAGCTGTCCTGCTAAGGAGTAGGCTTGAATTTGTCCATTATCTAAGCAGGAAATAGAATTAGACCTTCTGGAAAAAGTCTAGACCACAGGGCTACCAAATGCCCCAAAGTAACCACTGCTGTCCCACAAAGACAAACAAACACATATAAACATATAAACATAAAAGCATAAAATGTACTGATGTAACCAATGCAAGTTAGCAAGTAATCGACAAGTCACCAAAGGAGCTACAAGAAACTAGTATCACTTCAAGATACCAATCATAAACTGACATCAGAAAAAGAAATATGATTCTGTAGGCATCATTTCACCCACCCCACTCAGAAGAATCTATTTACCCAGAGCCCCGGAAAACTCATCTCTATAAAGAAAGGTGGCTTGCCCCACTGGCCAGTCGCTTAGTCTAGGTATGACTCAAAATAGACTGGTAATGTTCATTCCAATATGAGGGAATAGGGTGACTGAATCTGGTGGTCATTTATTTTATTTTGAAGCTTGGTTTTGGTTTTGGTTTTTGGTGGTTGATGGTTGGTTGGTTGGTTTTGGCTGCTCAGAATTTAAATTCCTTCTTAGTTTTGAGGAATTTCTCACCTTATGAGACCTGGTGGGAAATATATCCTTCATTACACTATAGGACATGAAAGTGCTTACTAATTGCTCTCCCAGCATTTCCTGTGGTCAGGGAACTGGTACATGACCTAATCTTGACCCATCAGAAATATCTGTCCTCCACTTTGAACTGGAAATTACTGATGCACAGTGGTCAGGACACTAGAAAGCTAAATTTCAAGAAGACTTAAGTGAACCACAGTGGAAGAAACAATAGTAAGAGTCCAGGGGGCCGGTGTCAATGGTGCAGGCTGTGGAAGCCTAAAACTCACCAGGAGGGCATCCTCACAGGGCCAACTCAGTGTTTTCACCTTGGCTGTGCTTCTGGCTGGGTGGTCTCCTTTATTTTCTATTTTCCAAGTTTCCTCAACAATTCTATAAGTTCTCTAATAACCTCTGGTAAATTTCTCTTTTTGTTTAAATTAGTCATGGGAGCCAGATGCACTGGCACAAAAGCCTTTTCTTTTTCTTTTTTCTCTTTTTCTTTTTTCTCGTTATTGATAAATGTTGTTGGGGTACAGAGTAATGCAGCATTTGCTTTTTCCATTGTGCAACTATTACATCACTTTTGGTTACACTTTCTTCAACTTACAAAGTTTATGGAAACTTTTGATTAATATGTAGTAAAACTCATATATATTTATGGGTTATAGTCCCCTATTTTTCCCTTGTGTTTATGAAGTTGCATCATTTACATTGAGATTATCCTCTCCCCCTTTATCCCTTTACATTGTTTTCCCTCCCCTTCCCACCATCCACAACTTAATCCCAGCAACTCAGGAAGTGGAGGCAGAAGGATTGCAAGTTTGAAGCCAGAAACAGCCTGCATAATTTAGCAAGACTCTGTCAAAATAAAAAGTAAAACAATGGGCTGGGAGGCATCCTTGCAAAATATGTGCAAGGCCCTGGGTTCAACCTCCCAAGTACCACAAAAATAAATAAATAAATAAGCCATGGGAGTGTTTCTGTTTCTTACAACTAAGAAGAGAGACTGATATACAGAGACCAAGTCAATTGGTTGCTACCACCAGATCATATGGTATAGGAAATTTGGGAGCTAAATCTGTCATGTGAAAATAACTCTGATAGGACACACCAGTAGCAGAAGACAGTTCACAAATGTTCCATGAAAACATGACACCAAATACAATGAGACTCTGGAAAGAAAAATTAAAAGAGAGAGAGAGCGTGTCTTCACCTGCCTTAATATTTCTAAGTCCCAGTGCCTTAAGAAGAGGCCATATTGCATATCCTACCAATGGATTGCCTTGAAATTCCTTATTCTGTCCTTAAAATGAATCACTCATTTCTTAAAACTTAATTCATTAAATAGTTTCATTCCTTGCAATCAAATGTGTCCTGATTAAGTCAGCCCAGCCAGATAAGTGGAAAAACCATAATTATCTGGGAATATGCAAAACAGCATATTAAGAAAAGAGAGGGACTTAAGAGAGAAACCATATGAGGAATCTCTCTCCTTTCCTATTCATTTAGGGATGATTCTACCTTCAATTCAGTCTACAGCCAGACCACCCTGGCGTCGGATCCCATCAGATCTCAGAAGTTAAGCAAGGTTGGGCCTGGTTACTACTTGGATGGGAGACTACCTGGGAATACTAGGTGCTGTAGGCTTGGGAAAAGGATGTGGCAGCCCACTCCCCAAACAATCAGCCATTAAAAACCCTATGAATAGCAGAGAAGCACTGACAATAGTGCCAGGCATGGCACAGTGTTGGGTAATGTTTCATTCTGTTGTACATAGGATTGCTATGAGTCAGACCTGACAGCACCTAGCAACAATAACTACCTTCAATTCAGGATGTTAAAAATATTATGAATATGTGCTGTTGTATTGAAATTTATTAATTAGTAATTATTTATATGAAAAACATTAGATCATGTCTACATACTGCCCAATATGACTATACTCTGTTTTTCTCTCCCAATACCACTTCTGACACCAAAGATGTGTATGTATTTTCCCACACTAAGACATCCAATTTTCTGGATATCAATTGGGTATCTATAATACCCAATATTATATATCTCAATTCTGACACTGCTTGGACTTAGCATAGACTTCACAGGTTAAAGGCTCAGTATCACACAAGTACCCCTACTTTAGGTGCCAACCACAAATCCAGACGCTATACTTCTAATCAATTGGGTAAAAAATCAGAGGATACCATGGCCTCCTCTTCAACTTTGATGATTTATTACAACAGCTCTCAAAACTCAGGGAAACACTTTACATATGTTTACTGGTTTTTGTTTGTTTGTTTTTTGTAGTACTGGGGATTGAACCCAGGGCCTCACACTTGCGTGCTTTGCAAGTGCTGTACCACTGAGCTGTACCCCCAGCTTATTTTCTTACTTTTTTTTGAGACAAGGTCTCGCTAAATTATGCAGACTCCCTCTGGTCTCAAACTTGTGATCCTCCTGCTTCCGCCTCCCAAGCCGCTGGGATTACAGGCATGCACCACTGCACCCAGTCTGCTTTTTTTTTTTAAATAAAGAATACAATTTAGAAACACCCAAAGGGAAGAGGTGCATTGGGGAAGGCAGAAGAAGAGTATGCAGAGCTTCAATACCCTCTCTGGGCTTGTCACTAACCCATTCCTCAGTATTCTTATCCACCCAGAAAGTTCTCTGAACTCTAACGTTTAGGGGCTTCATGAAGGCTCTGTAACTTAGAATCAACAAAATCATTGACCACTGCTGATTAATTCTGTCTCTGGCCCCTCTCCCCTCTTTGGAGGTCAATGGGTAGGACTAAGACTGAAAGTTCCAACCCTTTAGTCACATGTTGGTTCCTCTGGCCACCAGCCATCATCCTGAAGCTCTCCTAGGGCCTACCAAGACTCACCTCAGTAGCATAAACTCAACTGTGGTAGAAAGGGGCTTATTATGAATACCAAGAGATGCTCCTCTCAGTCAGGAAATTACAAGGGTTTTAGGAGCTTTGTTTCAGGAGCCAGGACAAGTACCAAGTATATATTTCTTATCATATCACAATAACAGACAAAGATATAGCTAAAATGTTAACTTGAAGTTGAAGGCCTAGAAAGCTTCCTGAAAAACACAGAACTGATTATAATGCCATGTAAGAACCATCTGTCCAGATCGGCTCTGGATTATGTAGAACATGGTGGTGAAGCATGTTAACAGATGGAGAACCAGACCCACTCCAGCAGGAGTGGTGGGCAGCTGGCTCCCACAGCCTAGGCTGCTGGCCATCCTTCCATATCATGACTACTCCCAAGTATGGGTGAAAAACTCAGAGCAAGCCACCCCGAAATGAGCCAGAATCTCATGGGGGGGACATTACCCAGTCCACTCATTGCCTGTGAACCCACACCAGGTGGGATATCATAAACCAAAGCCAAGTCATCTACTCTTCCTGCCAGTCTTTGGAACCTTTTCTGTCATCTTTCATTGCTTTCATTTTTTCCTATCTGGTTAACCCTTGCCAGAAACCACTTTGCATCTGCTCTTGTTCTTGAAATATTCCTGAGTAACCTTTGTACAAAGCTCCTCTTACCAAAGAAAGCTAAGCAATGATAATCTTGAAGATCAAGCAAACTACAAGCCGCTGTGAGTTTTCCCACTGTTAAAAAAAAAAATTGTAAAATACTTACAATTTGAAAATTCTAGGAATTCAAGATGAACTGCAGAAACTGGAAAATCCCATAATGTCTCTGTATAAATAACATAAAAATAGCTCTATTTTCCTTAGTGGTTTGTTCTAAGAATCAAATGAATAAAGGTGAGTGTGGTTAGAAATGTGTGTAGTACTGAACAGTTGCAAAGCATTATCATTATAGGGGTAGTGCTAATACTGGCAAACAGTTGTTGCCACTGATATAATTAGCAAAGTATCAGAATCTAGAAACTGATATTTGTAAGTCACAGTTAAATGAATCAATTATGCAATGTCCTTAGAACAGTGCTCCTTGGAAAGTAATCTCAAAGCACTGGCTATTTTTTTTATGATTACCAGGAGGAGGAGAGATGGTGGGAGTGATAAAGGTGATGTATTATTACCTTTATCCTTTTCATTATTTTCAGCAACGATATAGGGTTTGGGCCTTATTGTACTACATACCTTGCTTTTTCTTGAGACAGGGTCTCACTATGTAGCCCTGGCTGAGCTTGAACTCACAGGCCTCCTGCCTCAGGCCCTGGAGTGGTTAAATTGCAGGCATGCACCACCAGGTCCAGTTTATATATCTTTCTTATAATTGGAAGCTACATGGGAAACATCAGTCCTCTAATGCTGTGGTTACATTTCCCAGCATCTCATACCCGAGGAGACACTCACCACCTGGAGGAGCACATTCAACACAGCTGCTACCAAGAGAGCAGTAATTACTGTTGCATTTGGTTATGATCCATACTCAGTTTCCCTTTGCATCAGCACCTCTTCAAAGCCCCAAGCCCATGTATTTATTTTGGCTTAAAAATGAAAGAAATTTTGGTTTGGAGAATTTCATGGCAGCTCTACGGCAGCACAAAACCTAAATGAGGGAATCACTGCCTACTAGTTGAGCAGCACTGAAGACAGTCAAAACCTCCCCGTGCCACCATAGAGTCTCAAGACATAGCCAACGCCTTGTTGTTGTTGTTGTTGTTGTTAGGTGCCTTCGAGTCGGCATCTGACTCATAGTGACCCTATATACAACAGGGGAAACACTATTGTCAGTGCTCCTCTGCTGTTCATAGGGGTTTCAATGGTGGATTGAATTTTGGGAGTGTGTTGCTGGGTCCTTCTGCCAAGCCTACAGCACCTGGTATTCCCAGGCGGTCTCCCATCCAAGTACAAACCAGGCCTGACCCTGATAGTTTTTTTTGCTCCATTACAGCCAAATAGCTAACCCACATCATAACCTGCTACATCAAAATGTCAATTCATGAGTGTCCTAGGGCCTAACCATTGAAATGTGCCCTGAGTTAGTTGCACTTGTTGGCAACACTAGCATTCAACTGTCACCTTCTCCTTACATTAGCATGCTGTGATTATTCCCAGCAGTGGAGCTGGGCCTCCATGGTAACGCTCTTCAGGGAGCTGGGGAAAGCTCTTTAATTATTAAAATGAATAATTCCTACCAACACATTTAATTGGGAAATATTACATGTTAAAGGGGCACTAATGGAACAGCTCTGAGAACTGAGCGGTGTGATAGAGTATGCTTTTTGATGTGAATTCTAGCAATAGTCTCCTCATCCCATCACATCATGCATTATTTAGTTGCTGTTAAAAAAATCTATCGTTTTATTTCTAAGTGGAGATGGAATTATTGAACTCACAAAAGCAAAGCTTTGAATTACTCCCATGTGTTTGAACCATTATCAACCCACAAAAACCAAATCCAGTGAATTGTCATGTTATCTCTGATTGCTAGGAAGTCAACCAAAAAAGACCCTGAACATTACATCAGCCAGTTAATACAAAGAGTTGGGTTGTGCCTTACAGAGGATACCCATAGTATTTCCTTCATTGAGAAACAAAAATTTGTATGTTGAAAGTACCTAACTTCACCTATGGAAATCCTTATGCATTTTGGCCATAATTATATGTTGTTGTTGTTAGGTGCCATCGAGTCAGTATCCGACTCATAGTGACCCTCATAGGGTTTTCAATGGCTGACTGTTTCGGGATTGCCTTGGGAGTGGATTGCCAGGCCCTTCTCCCATTTTTGTGGTGCTGGGAATTGAACTCAGGACCTTAGAGACTGCAGCGCAGCGCTCTACCAACTGAGCTATAATTATATACTACCATATAATTTCCCTGTGTATGTTATGTATTCTCAGAGTAGTGAGATTTAATCCAGAGGTAGACAGAATTCAATCTTATTATTAACTCATCACACACAAATATAGATAACTTAAACCCTCTACATCATTCTCATAATATTTTTCACAAACAAAAGTTTCCATCATTAAAGTAGAAGGAAAAAAAAAAAAAAACAGGGCCAGAGTTCTCATTCAATCTCTTCATTTTGAGATTACAAAGCTGTTTCTGTGACAGAGAAAATTATAGAAGCACAGGGGATAATAATACTAGAAAATTAAAGAATGAAAGGAAAACACATTTATCCATTGGCAAGAGACGGTGTAATCAGAAATTTCACCATTCAACTTGTAACCATTTGCTTTGGAAGAAGGATGTTGTTGCTACTATGTTCAAGGACTCCCAGAGCTAATTAACTTTTTTAAAAGGAATAATAAAGGCCTAAAGAAAGCTCCTTTGCTTTGGTGCAGGTACTATATTTAGAGCCTTTTGTACATTCACTTAAATTTATGTAAGATTTCATAAGCATTGGCTGATGATAAGCCTGCAGGAAAGATAACACCACATATTTTCCAAAAACTTCTCCAAGGGCCATTGGTACTCCACCCTCAGGTCTTTGGAGCACTACAAGGATCGTACAGGAGCATTGAAAGAGCTGGAGGCCCACTTGTTACACCTTGAACTTGGCTAGTCCCCTGCCCATCAGGATGGGGTTGGCAGGGTCCACTTCCTGGGGTTCTCACTCCCTCCCTCCACTTCTCACTGTCCTATCCAGTTTGCCCCTACTGAATTGATGTTTAGTGATCAAAAAGCATGTCTCAATGTATCCTTCAAATGATGCAAATACCAAATTACACTGTTGTCCCTCAATTCCCTAGTCAGCTTTCCAGATTCTCCAGCTTTCTAAATGGCCCTCTTGTTTCACTGGATCTCTCAGGCTGCATGGTCCCCGAATACTGGAGGAAAATCAAAGAGCTGTTTGACTGGAAAGGGGTAATTACTATCAGTGACATTTCCATTAGGAAGTTTCCTACTGAGCTGCTCTCATCTTAATACCACGTACTCATATTAATGGCCCTCCCTAATTCAGCTCCCTACACTAATTTTTTAAATTAAAATTCTAATGATTTATAATGAATGACTGCTCACTGTCAGGCTGTAAAACCAATAATTCAACAGCACCTACATGACCTGTACTTTGCTCACCTAGACTTCCATGTGCCTGATCTTTACTGCTTGGTTTCTTTCATATTTCACTGTTTGGTTTCTTTCATATTTCACTGTTTGGTTTCCATCAAATGATAGGAATGAGCAGTTTTTAACTGTTTAATAGCACACGAAACACAGAATACCTGAAAGCAAATAGTCAATTGATGTTCAAACTTGCTTAAGCAGCAACACTACTTTCAAGTGAAATTTTAAAAATAAATGAGTATAGCCTGGTTTAGGGGTACACACCTGTAATCCCAGTGACTGGGGAGGTAGAGGCAAGAGGATCTTGAATTCAAGACCAGAGGCAGCCTGCACAACTTGGTGAGGCCTTGTCTCAAGATAAAATGTTTTAAAAAGGGCCAAGAACGCAGCTTAGTAATAGAGTACTTGCAAAATATGTGTGAGACCTGGGGTTCAACCCCTCAGTACTGCAATAAAATGAGTATAAGGAGGATTATCTATTGGCATAAATTTAGTGGGGTAAATTTAATTTACAACTTCATATATGTAACAATTTTATTAAGTAGTGTGCTTTTGCAAAAAGAAAAACTGCAGAAATCAGAGACTTAAATCAGAATTATACAGTAACTTCAGCATTTGATTTATTTGAATAATAGTTTTATTTGTTTGCACAGAGAAACTGTTTCTCACAGCATATCCTATGTTCTTAAACTATTCTTCAGTTCAGCAGAAATGGCAGAAATATTATTCTAAGGCCTACAGGAAATCAGATTAACCTGATAACCTAAGTAGTCATAAATGTGTCCCAAATGTGTTAAAATTTGGTTTATGGCATGGAGTTTATTTCATGGAGCATGTTAGTTATTATAGTTTTAATAGGTGAAATGTATTTTTACATGAAATCTGAACCACACATGTAAGGAATCACTAAAATACAGCCATGGAATATGAAGCCTTTGTAGAACACAGTTTGAAAACACAATTGATGAAGATTAATTGATGTTTAAGAAGAAATTACTAAAGAGATAAAGATTAAACTGGAGAAGACTATGGCTTTCATTTCATAAACTCTTAACTCCCTGAGCACTTTCTCATATCCTTGCCCTGGTGATGGTCACATTCTCTCCTGTTGGAAGTGGAGCACATGCCTGTCCCCTCTAAGAGATTATATGCAACTGAAGGCAGAGGGTCAGTGTTACAGACTGAATTGTGTCGCCCCTCCAAATTCATACACTGAGGCCTTTATCCCAAAAGTGACTGTACTTGAAGATAGGACCTTCGAGGAGGTAATAAAGATTAAATTAGATCATAAAGTAGCATCCTAATCCTATGAACTAGTGTCCTTCTGAGAAGAGGAGGAAACACCAGAGAGCTCCCTCTCAACACACATGCACAGATAAAAGGCCCCAAGAGGACAAGAGCAAGAAGGAACCATCCACAAGTTGAAGACAAAAACCTCACCAGATACCAACTCTGCTAGACCTTTATCTTGAACTTCCAGACTTCCAACCTTCAGAATTGTAAGGAAATAAATCTCTGCTGTTTAAGTTACCCAGCCCATGGTAATTTGTTATGGCAACCCAAGCAGACTAATGTAGTCAGGAAACAAATGTGGCAGAAAACATTTTAAAAATGAACACAACAATGAATGTTTCCTTTATCATTATGAGGTTACCTAGAATTAATACAATACCAAATGCTCATTTGGCTCACCATCAATATTGTTCTGCCTGAATAAAAGTAAAAGGCTTTGTCATTCAGGCCAAAAGTATGAGTGTGCATGGGTTTGAAGTGATCTCAGTTTATCAAATAAGCCAGGTGCAGTGGCATATGCCTGTAATCCCAATGACTCAGGAGGCAGAGGCAGGAGGATCTAAGTGTGAGGCCAGAGGCAGCCTGTGTGAGATCCTGAATCAAGATAAAAAATAAAAAGTGGGCTGGGGGTGCATCCCAATGTAGGTTGCTTGCAAAGTATGTTCAGCCCCCAAGTACCATAAAAAATAAAGATTAGCAATCAAAATATTTAAAATATTTGTATTATTGTTCAAGCTCATTAAAAATAACTTAAAATGGGACCTCCAGTTTCGGATAGCAACCCCAACGTAGCCTGTGCAAATTTCTCAAATAAATATTGAAAGCCAAAAAAGAAACAATCCATTTCCAAGACCTAACTCTGATACAATACTTCTCCAAATTGAGGAGATATTTGCATTTTCAGCATAGCTAATAACATGGATTGCCTGCAGCTGTACCACTGTGGTGTCCAATCCTGTCATATCTCTAAAGCTAAGCAGGGTCAGGCCTGGTTAGTACTTGGATGAGAGATCGCCTGGAAACACTAGGTGCTGTAGGCTTGGGAGAAGGACCTGGCAACCCACTCTCCAAAGTAATCCACCACTGAAAATCCTATGAGTAGCAGAGAAGCACTGTCAACAGTGTTTCACGTGTTGCACATAGGGTGGCTATGAGTCAGACACCAACTCCATGGCACCTTACAGCAACAATATCATGGATCATCTAAAAGGACACTTTCCTTTTTAGATTTATTTTTTCTCCAGCCACTCCTGTCAGGTAAATGGCATTTCTTCTCTGGCTGTTGCTGTAGGTTACTTTTCAGAGCTCTGCCTTGCCCAATTTGGCCGGGTCTGAGTCTCCCGCATGTCACCAGGTCTCTTCCGAGACCTTCTATGGGGCCAATATCTTTCCTTAACTCAGTCTAGGGATGATTTTCCTGGGCTCCAGTGCCTATTGATGGGGGTGACCATGGTCCTGTTCTCTGCCCACTCATGCCCAGTCCTGTCCACATCTGGAATTCATCCTAGCAAGTATAAAGGGGCAATGTTCTGACATTAACTGCTCTGAGCTTTTTATACATTTCTTCTTATTATATATTTGAGGTGTACAACATGTTTTAATAGATATATACATGAAGAAATGATTATTAGTCAAGAAAACTCATGTCTGTCTCCTCAGTTACCTTTGTTTTCTTTTTCTGTGTGTTATCGGTACAGGCAGCCTGCCATGTGCTCTGTGGTCTATAATATTATTAACTCATAACTGCACATGTATAGTGCAGTTAGGCCATCTGGCCTCAGGTCCTGGGGGAGGAAGATCACAGGAGAACATTAAAGAAGAGTCACTTCTCAGTTCCCTTAATGCAGAGTCCTGAAACTTGTAGCCGGAGTACTCCACAGAGACACGTTTCTGAGTCTCAAAAACTGAGTTTTAAGTACCAACCAGCAAAGTTTATGCTATGAATAATGGATGGCTTAAAAGCCATTTTCAGGCTCAAGACTTGATTAAAAGAGCAAAGGAAGAGTGAGGAAGTGAGGTCCTGCCAAGTGTCCCTGACAAGAGTTGGTCTCTCCTGAGGCAAGTCTCAGGAGAAGGAATGTAAACTAAACTCCCAAACTTCAGCAGGGCTTTGAAAGTAGGAAAGACCCTGCTTTGCTCCCCACAAAGAGCCTATGGCTAGACACAAAGATTTGTGCATAGGCCCACAGTGGTGTGTGAGAGAGAATTCCTTATGCTCTTTCCTATGAGGCCGAAGGAGCTAAGAAAGAGGCTGAGGGAGTGGGGATTGGGGGTGCAGGGTCGAACCTGGTTAGTGGTTGGATAGGAGACCACTTGGGAACACCAGGTGCTGTAGGCTTGGGAGAAGGACCTGGCAACCCACTCCCCCCGCCCCCACAAAAAAGCACTCTGCCATTGAAAACCCTATGAATAGCAGAGAAGCACTGACAAGTGTTTCGCCTATTGTACATAGGGTTGCTATGAGTGGGACACTGACTCAAAGACACCTAACAACAACAATTAGCACTGGCATAACAATTAAGGAAAAACATGTTTTCCTTCCTTTTTATCAGGTGCTTTTTATTTTGTGAAACAACAGATAATAGAACGTGTGCTAATTCTTGTTTTTAATCCAATTACGCTAATTAATCTCCCTGCATCTTTACACTAATCTCAATTTCTGGCCAGATGCTGGAATAAGTTGTTCCATAGAAATAGAGAGGTTTGGGCCACAGAAGTCCTACATAGATGGCTTTCATACTCAATCTATCCCTTATTTTTCTCCACAGAGCTTCTAGCTCACAAATTAAGTCAGCCGAAGCAGTTTTGCTGATGCTATATATACTCTTAAAGCTGTTTTTAGTATTTCCTGGAGATTTGGCTAACATGTAGAATAGCCCCAGGTGGCCATGCTTAAGCAAATGATAGAAATCAACTAAGCCTCAAATTCCTCATATCAAAATGGAGTTTATGATATCCAGCAACTCTGTGAGGTTTTGGGGGCCTGAGAGAGCAATTAGCACCATGCCAGCCACAATAAATGTGTGAGTGAGCCCCTTAGGTTCATGAGCCTGTGGTTACAATGAGGGTGCATTGTCAAAAAAATAGAAATTTCCCTGGCCTATGCCATGTCTGTGTTATGCCAGAGCTGCAGATCCATATCAAGGTTGAGTTAATTCTTGGTATCCAAAGAGAAGAAGGAAGGAAGGAAGGGAGGGAGGGAGGGAGCGAGGGAGGGAGGAAGGGTAATGAATGAGGACCTTGCTCTTTTGCACCCAACATGGTGATTATCTGTCCTCAGGTCCTGACTAGGTGACCAGATGTAGTATAGGAATTGAACTAACTGGGAAGACACTTCCATTCAAGGTGAAGGATGCTCCAGAGCTATCAGTTAGGTTGAGCAGACTATGCCCTTGCCCTGATCACCTGAGTAGACAGAGTGGTCCTGTTTCCATGGTTCTTTTCCTCAAACCCTGTTATCCCATGTTCCCAAGTTAGTTGCCAAAAAATGTTGGATGGATCTGAGGCCCAGGGTGATGAAGGAATGGATTTTAGGAAAGGAAAAGAGAAGATCAATTCTTGAGTACTTATTATATATTCTAAGTGTTTTCCTGAGTATTCCATCATTAAATCCTCATAACTTGACAGTTCCAGAGTCTTCTCAGGGCATCATTCTGCCCACATCACCTGGCTCAGGGTAGAGTCTCATGTATGTTCTCTCATAAGCCTCCTTGTATCTCTGCTGTGCTTTGGATAAATGTGCCCCAAAGGCCTAGGTATTAAAGGCTTGGTCCCAGCCTGTGGTTCTATTGGGGGTTGGGGGGGATGGTGGAACCTTTAAGAGGTGGGGCCTTTGGGAGGAAGTGATGTCACTGGGCTGTATGCCATGGACGGGGATATTGAGATTCCAGCCCCTTCCTCTTGCCCTTTACTTCCCAGACACCATGAAGTAAACAAGCTTCCTCTACCACATGCCCCACCATGATGGACTTTGCGACCACAGGCCCAAAGGCAACAGTCCCAAGAAACCATGGACTGAAACATCCAAACTTCTAAAACAAAACAATCCTTTTCTCCTTAAGAACTGATCATCTCATATATTCCATCCCGGCATCAGAAAGCTAATACAATCTATAAACCCACTAGCAGAGAGAA
The DNA here is from genome assembly GCA_007922755.1 of Pedetes capensis. Classification (NCBI taxonomy): domain Eukaryota; kingdom Metazoa; phylum Chordata; class Mammalia; order Rodentia; family Pedetidae; genus Pedetes; species Pedetes capensis. The sequence continues at coordinate 28,642 of VMDO01005310.1, forward strand.
TCCCTTCAAATAACTAGCCTCATTGTTTGATCTCCACCATTCCCACATTTGCCTAATGAAAAACTTACAAGAAGTTGGACTGAGGTTTTTGGCAGATCATTGGCTCAGAGGCATATGGCCTCTGTTTCAGTTTCTTTTCAGTTTCTTTCAGTTTCTGTTTCAATCCCCTGCTCATGCATTTTTCTCCATTTTATGCCTAGGAGATATCGCTCTAATGTCCCTGGCTCCCTATACATCAGTGACACTCAGCTCCACTGAGCTGAAATGTTGGGGAAACTCAGACCCAAGACATGCAGGAATAGGACACATAGCTTCCCCCAAACAGAGTGGCAAATGACATGTGTCTTTGCAAACTTAAAAGACTGCAATCTGCCATAGCTGCTATGAAGCAGCCTGCCTGATTTGGCTTTCACCATCCTCTTTTCATAAATTAGCTTTTCAGCTGGGTTTAAGTGTAGAAACCAGACAGCTTCTGAAGGCTTCCTAGGCAGAGCTAAAAAGCATATTCACACACTATGCTAAGTAGCTATAGTATTTAGCTATTCTGTTGATTACTCAAAGAGTCATGTCTTTCTATAGTAATAGAAACATCTACACATCCACTCTGAAGCACCATAACTCTATCCATGTTTATTAGGAGAAAATGCTACTGTCTTGTCCAAAAGGGACCCTCCAAGTACAAAGCTAGGGAAAGCATGGATCTGCAGCAGATTGCATGTACACCTCCACACCACCATCCCAGTCACTACCACAACCTCCTTTATCTCTCACCAAGGCCTCTCTCAGACCCCTGCAAGTGCCCTGTAGCAATGGCCAATCACAGTATTCATCATTTTATTGCAACTCACTTCTTATTTGCTTGTATCCTCCCTAATGTGAAACCACATTAACATTGTTTGACCCCTGAATTCTAACACCTCACACAGAACTTTACCCATAACTAGTATTCCATGAGTACTTGTTGAATAAGTGAATAAATTCCCTTCTGTTCTTGTTCACACCATATTTCTTCCCTCCTGTGCAGCCAGCTTCCATAGCCTTGCTGTATCCTTCCTGGCCTCAGACTTTACTGTGCCCAGATAGTTTCTCAAATGAGTGAGAATAGGATGACTTTAGATTCCACACAACAGGAATTTTCTCAGAATCCATATTTGCTTCATACATTGTGTGATGGTTAATCCTGATGGCCAACATGATTGGATTGAGAAGCACCTAGGAGATAGTAAAGGTGCTTTTCTAACTCCCTGCAAGAGCATTCCCAGAAAGGATTAATTAAGTGAGGAAGGCCTGTCCTGAGTGTGGTCAGCACCATCCCCTAGGTTGGGGACTCAAATGAAATAAAAGGGGGAAAGGAGAGAGCAACTAATGCATGCATTCTCTCTCTTTCTCTGTTTCCTGGCTGCCATAATGTGAGCTGCTTTGCTCCACTAGGCCCTGCCCACCACGATGGACTAAAATGTACCATGCCTCTAAAATCATGGACCAAAATAAATCTTTCATCCCTTAAGTTGTTTATGTCAGGTATTTTGTCACAAAAATAAAGTCTGACTACACATTGTGTTAACTGCTAGAGATGTACACTTATGGTGTATATGGAGTGGAAGAATGGGTCTGCACATTGCAATCCAAGGTGAAAGAAAGATTCATCTTTCCTTGAGGCCAGAGGTAGATGGCAATATTTTAGAATCAACTCATTTCATAAACCTTTATTATACTAAGGGCTAGGATTTAGCTCAGTTGGTAGAGCGCTGCACTGCAGTCTCTGAGGTCCCAAGTTCAATTTCCATCACCGCAAAATGGGAGAAGGACCTGGCAATCCACTCCCAAGGCAATCCCGGAACAGTCAGCCATTGAAAACCCTATGAGGGTCGCTATGAGTTGGATACCAACTTGACAGCACCTAACAACAACAACAACAACAACAACAACAACAACTTATTATACGAAAGGTTTTCCTTATGTGCCAATCATGCTGCTAAGCTTATTCCATCTAAGTTTTTTAAATTATTGACATAAAAGTAGCTATTGCTCATTGTTAAAAATATTTTTAAGATACAAAAGTAAAAACAAAAGCAATAATACAATCTCCCACAAGATCATTGTTCACATGCTCATGATCAGTATGTTTCCACCTGTCATTTTACCCTATCTTTTCTTGCAAGATACAGTTATCTTTTTCCTTCTTTTCTCATTTTATACATTCTCCCTGGGACATTACATTTATTTCTAAGGCTTCAGGTGTGCTATATGCTATTTATGCGCCCTTGGAGGTTTGAACTGCCACACTCCTCTCCTCTACTTCAAGTCCACAGCCAATGGAGTATACACACAAGGATTGCCAACCAAATAAAACACACTGTTTATTACTGGAATTAACAGAGCAGAGCTCTGGTAAAAACTAGATTGGAAAAAACGGCTTAGGCTTGAGGTCACTGTAGGACCAACAGCTTCCAAGCCTTGGGCCCTGAGACTACCTCTGGCTGGAGTAAGGCCAACACTGCACAGGCAACCCCAGATCCACTTCCACAACTACCCACATGGACAGGAACCAGAGGACTGCCTTGTCAGCTCAGACACAGAGGAACACAGGCAGCTGGCAGAAAGAACAGGCCTACCTCCAAAGGCATGCTCTGCGCTGACCTGGCTTTGCAGCCTCCAGCTAGCCAGGCCAGTCTGACCCATGGAGGAAGACAGAGCAGAGGAAAAAAATAACTATGACATTCTGTCCTGCCAGAAGATGGCTCTAGAAGATGTAGGAAAAAAAGAGGGCATGCCATTAATGTGACAGTCACCATTAATACAGTGGCCTGGCACACAGAAAAATACAGCACATTAATTTCAAGTTCTGAGTTACTGATAAACCTTTTCTCCATTCCTCAGCAAGGAATGGCTGGGATTTAGCTTAGTTGGTAGAGCACCACTCTGCAGTCTCTGAGGTCCTGAGTTCAATTCTCAGCACTGCAAAAAATGGGAGAAGGACCTGGCAATCCACTCCCAAGGCAATCCCAAAACAATCAGCCATTGAAAACCCTATAAGGGTCGCTATGAGTCGGACACGACTCAAGGGCACCTAACAACAACAACAACAACAGCAAGGAACAAATGAAGGGATGGTGAGTAGAGACAAAAGCCCCCCCTTGGCACTCCCCCACTTGATGCAATTGTGTATGGGCTAAAGCTGCAGTGAAAGAGAATTATTCCTCCAGATGAATCTAGCATACAGTAGATACTCCATAGGTAAGTGTTGAATAAAAAAAATAAATGAATTATGACTTCCACATCTGTATCTCCAACCCTAGTTCTCTGTCACAAACTCCAGACCTACATATTTCCACTTCTCCCTCAGCTTTCTTCCAATATTTGATCTCAGTAAATGAAACCATTATCCATGCAGTTACACATATTATAATATTCTTCCAACTCTGTGTAACTCTCTGCACTAAGTATGCACCACTCCAAAATGAAAGTGACTTTTTTGCCAGTAGTGAGAGCCTCCCTCCTTTCTTCCTTCCCTCACTCTTTCCCCTACCTCTCCTCTCTCTCTCTCTCTCTCTCTCTCTCTCTCTCTCTCTCTCTCTCTCCTTCCCTCTTTCTCTCCCACTCTCTCATATCTGAAGATAAATAGAAGGGGGAAATTATTCAAGTGCAGTTATCTAGTCTCTTGATATCCAAAAACATCCTTTGGATTCATTTATATATACTGCCTTCAGTGTAATTCCATTACATGATAGATAATTAGCCTGCAAACTTTCTTCTTCAAATCTTATGAATCATTGCTTTTAGATCATCAGTACAAGTATTTTAAATTGTTATTTCTTTTTCAGTGCTAGAGGGTTGAATTGAGGGCTTTACATATGCTGGGCAAGTGCTCTACCACTGAGCTGCACACTCAGCACCTTTTTTCTTCCTTTATTAGTGAACGATGATGGGGTACAGAGTAATACAGCATTGGCCTTTTCCATTATGCAGCCTTTACATCACTTCTGGCAACACTTTCATCAACCCACAAAGTTTATGGAGCCTTGTGGCTAATACGTAGTAAAACTCAAATGCTTATTTGGGTTATGTTCCCCTATTTTTCCAATATACTCATGAAGTTTCACTGTTCACATTGAGATCATCCTCTCCCCATTCATCCCTCCACATTGACGCTCCTCCCCATTCCATCTTCTTCAATCTCCACTTCCCTCTGCTAGTTCCTGACCTCCTTCTTTCTACTCTTTATATTGTCCATTCTATGCTAAGTTTGCCTGCAGCTGTACCATTGTACCTTCTGATCCTGTCAGATCTCTGAAGCTAAGCAGGGTCGGGCCTGGTTAGTACTTGAATGGGAGACCTCCTGGGAACACTAGGTGCTGTACCTTGGGAGAAGAACTGAAAACTCACTCCCAAAAAAACAATCAGCCATTGAAAACTCTATGAATAGCAAAGAAGCACTGACAATAGTGTTTTACTGGTTGTAGGTAGGATCACTATGAGTCAGACACAGACTCCACAGCACCTAAAAACAATGCTAAGTTTAATTCCAGCACCTTTATTTTTATTTTTATTTTTGAGATAGAGTCCCACTAAGTTGCACAGGTTGTATTTGGCCTCAGACTTGGGACCCTCCTGCCTCAGCCTCCCAGGTGACTGTGATTACAGGCATGTGCTAGTATGTCTGGTTAAATTATCTTCTTTTTAACCACAACCCCACTCTCCACCCAAACCAACAAAACCTTCCTTGGATGTTATTTCTTACATATATTACATTTCATAAGCAACTTAAAATGAGTTTATTTCTGCAACACTTTCTATTATTACACTAGTTTAAACTATCCCTTTTTGCCTTATATATATTTTCAGTGTATTTTTCCTTGGCCTTAAAATATTGGAAATTATCCTCAACTACTGAATGATCAACTAAGAAAAAGTACTATTTTGGACTGTGATATAAAATTTTCAAAGGAATTTTAACTTCTTTTCCATACAATTTTTTAAAAATCTCATTTCTTCTACAAATCTTATGCAAGTAGTAAAAACTCAAAGTATCAGTAGGAAATGTCCATATCAACAGCAATATCTTCATCACACTTTATGGTTTCTTAAATCTGCCAGTTTTCACCTTAGCAAAGGCCAGGCTAGCTTTTTAATAGGTTATCCTGTAGTGTACTAGTTTGGTTGTGATAAAAGTGGTTTACAAATGTGTAAAATGACACAGAATCCAAAGAAAACAATTAGGTAAGATATCACAGAGGGTAGATATGAAATGAAGGCTTGAATGCAAAAATAAATTAACATGAAATGTACAAAGACAGTAGAAATAAAATGTTCTCCCTAGTAAGTAGCTATTGTAAAGGTAACATCCATTCATGATCCATGATTAATAGGGAAGGACCCAAGAAAGACCTTAGAATCTTCATCCTTTGGGTTGTGATGTTATTGCTCTGCATTTGAACTAGAATATTTGAGTAATCAAAATATTTCATTCTTCTGTTTTATAAAAATTAATAAATTTTGCTCTAAAAACTAGTTCTTGGCATTCTCAGCCATAGGCTCTACTTTTTTATTATCTGGACTACAATAAAGTTATTAAATTAATTCTTTTTAGAGTCAGGTATTTTTCTGGGAAAAGTATTTGCAATAGATACCCTGTGATTTATGAATTTATTCAAAGTAAATACACCTGTAGGCGAGGTCATTTCTGGAATATAAAACACCAGAAAAGTATATATTCTGTGGAGTTAGAGACCTGCCCTCTAGTCATGGGTCTACTTCTTCTCAGCCAGGTGACCAGGAACAAAGTATGCTGTCTGCCTTGTAATTTTTCTATTTGTAAAATGGAGATGATGGTAATACCCACCTCATAACACTGTAGTGAAAATTTAGTGAAATCATACGTATAATGAGCCAAATGCATCTCATGGAACATGAAGACACTCTTCTAAATACTGTTTTCAGGGAAAATATGAGTGAACAATTTTATATCTCTGAATAAGAAAAGTTTTTACATGCATGGTGCTAAAACTAGAAAACCTAAATGAAAATATTAATGTGTTTAACTACATAAACATAGTTTCTTAAACAACAAAAATGCTGTAACTGGAGTGAAAAGCAAACAACACCTGGAGGAAAAGATTTGCAACATATGTACTAAGAAAAGGGTAAATATCCATAGTGCATTATGCTCTTATAAATCAACATGAAAGAGAAAGAAAACTGAGTAAAGGGCATGAATAAACAATTCAAGAAGAAATAGAGGAAGTAAATATATGAACAGATGTTCAGCTTCACTAATAGTCAAGCAAATGCAAATAAACCACAGATTGGCTTTGATTTGAAGGATGGGCAAAACCTAGCATTCCTAAGTGTGCAAGTGATGGGCTGCTCTCATGTACTCCCGGTAAGTATATTTATTGATCAAATCTTTTGAGAAAGATTTCAAGGGATGTTGTTGTTGTTAGGTGCCATCAAGTTGTGTCCAACTTATAGTGACCCTCATACGGTTTTTAATGGCTGATTATTTCAAGATTGTTTTTGGAAGTGGATTACCACATTCTTCTCCTATTTTTGTGGTGCTGGGGATGGAACCCAGGGCCTCAGAGAGTGCAAAGCAACACTCTACCAATTGAGCTAAACCCCAGCCCCATCAAGGAATATGTATCAAAATTTAAAAGATGTATTCCCTTTTCTTTGTTATATTTATTTATTTATTTAGATATTCTACATAGTTATTTTCCACAATCAGACAAAAATACAGTGATTTCTTTTTTTTCCCCCTCTCTCCTTAGGGTTTTTATGAGAAGTAAGATCTCAGGTAGCCTTATAGGGAGAAGTTTTAGTAACAATGACTACTAATAATCCACATTGCAATTTACCTTAATTCTCATAACTGCTGAACATAAACAGCAGAAAGTTATTGTTGATCCCTTTTGGATGACTATGAGCCTCGAGGGTCTTTAACCCTCCAGGAACATCAGGCTTTGCCCCACAGGCTCCTAAAGTGGAAAGTGGGCAAAATTCCAGGACCTGGACCGTCTTTTCCACCAGCTGTCCCCTAGGGGGCACCCAGATGACAGTAAATTAGTACCTGCAGAGCATCTTCAGGCTCTCTTGCCTGTGCTGTGCTTCCTTTGCCAGGTGTTGAAAGATAAACAGAATCTCTCCTCCTCATTGCAGGTTTGCACAGTGTCTTTTCAAGTGTCTTATCAGATCTGACCACAGATCCTGAGATTCGCCGCTTCCCCTCTCATAAGGCTTGAAATTTACGCTGTCATCTATGTTCTCATCAGAAATTTTGCTGGGCAAAACTATGAGTAGGCAAACTGCCCCGAAGTCATCTCAGAGCTCACGAAACCTCCACCCTAACCCACTTCCACCATCTCCCGCACACACCCGTTAGGCCCTCTTCCTATATGAAATATCCAAGATGCTTATCCTCTTTCCTTCACAAATTTTTTTATGAAGGGGATTGAAAGAAAGAAAAATCAAAAAATACTACACTTCTGAAATTAATTCATACCATAGTAAAAGTTATTCCAATAGCAACAGATTTCAGGGGTCAAAATATAAGATAAAATAGTGCAGTTATTGTGAGATTTCAAGGTATTCAAATATTGACAAACTACGTTGAGACAGAAGGCTGCATCTGATACCATATGAATAATGATGGTGCCACTTATATCATTAGGACGCAGGCTCAGCTTCAGTCAAATACAGGTGTCTAAGCTCTGTTTATCAGTGGATCATCAAAGTTAGAGAATCTTTCTGAAATTCAATCTAATCTCTATGGAACCTTAAACCTTGTCAGAAATTATTGGAACCTTACTAGCTGATAAAAGTATAAAATTTACTTAGAATGTTCTGAAAAAAAAATTAAGAGATTTGGAAATTTTCTAAACTCTTAGAGAAGAATATTCTAAAGTATAGAAATAGCAACCTTTTGCCCTAAAAGAATCAGAACAGAGATTACAAAAGAGATCTATTAAAGAAATGCTTTTAAAAAAAAATGGCAAAGTGTAATAAACTATGGTAGCATAGCATGGAGTAAAAAGAAATGCAAATCTATATTTGAAGGTACAGAAAATTATCCATGCTGTTTTTAATGAGTTTATAAAATATATTAATATTATGGCCCCATTATTTTAATGTATGTAATAGGACTTTGGTTTTGAGAAGGAGACATTAAACCAATGTATTTTTATTCTAAATAAGTCATAGTTCCACATAATCTTATGCCTCCAATACTAAGTCCATATTGGAAGGCCTTAAGTAGATTCAGTCAGGATGGAGAAGAGACACTGCTTCCAATAGCAGGAATCCAGCTTGCAGTTGGGCCTTCCAGAAGAGTGGTGAAAGAAAGAGAGAAACAAGGTAGAGGCTGCAGGTCAGCCCAGGCCTTCTCTTTCAGGATGCCTCAGAGAAGAGGAGACAGGAGCCCATCTGAGGGGTAGGTTGAAGAAAATGCTGAATACAGAGCTACTTTTTCCCTCCTTCCTTTAAGAAATGCTGAATCACCACTCTGTGTTTTTCTGTATTTAATAGGCATTGCACAAGAAGTAAATACACCGTTGTAAAACCAGAAAGATATATGGTCCTCATTGTCTCCATATACCACACATACAAATATAAACACATAATTGTATGTGGGAAGTGGGAGGAAATAGCCCAAGCCCACTGAAGAAGTAGGAGTTAGGTAAATGATGTGACATATGACTTACAGCACACTTTCTTTTAACTTGATACAGCAGAAAATATCCCCATTGTAGGCAAAGGATTCATCTCCCTTCACTACTCTGTCCACTTTTTTGTCAAGAGGAATTGAATCAGTTCTTTGAACTAAACAATGGACTTTCTACTGGTTTTAATTACTGAACAAGAGTGGCCTAATAAGGAGAGTAAAAAGATGTGTGCAGTGAGAAACCCAAAGATTCTTCCCTAGGGAGTTCTTATTAGTGTTCTCTAATAGAATAGCCAAAGAGAAGAACTAGAAGAGGAGGAGGAGGAGGAAAGGAAAGAAGGAAGGAAGGAGGGAAGGAAGGAAGGAAGAAGGAAGGAAGGAAGGAAGGAATTGGAAGGAGGGGATATGTACATTTTCTGTGTGCTGTTTAACACAATATGTTCCCTAAAGCAGTCAGTCTGTGGAAGTCATGGCTTCTAATCATCACACACACACACAAACACACAAAATCTGTGTCCTTCATTCCCAACAAATTTAAGTGAAGGACTGATGACATGATCAGCCTCACCTCATCCAACTTAAAGAGTTTGAGGGTTTTCTCATTGTTCTTAGAGTATGATTTTCTAAGAACTAAAACCTTATGAATATAGTTGACTCTTCTAACCAACTGTAGTTGCCAGTTGGTTCTGAGCCAAAGGCCATGTCCAAGGAGTTCCATAAACCTTGTTTGGTGCCAAATATATAATTCTAAATTTTTACAATATGTGTTGACAGTAGAAAGATAGGATTTTTATTCTGGTTACAGCAATTATTCAGTGGAGCCCAAAGCTGGTGGAAGAATAATCTCTGAATAGAAAAACTGAGATTCTGACTTCTTGGGCATGATGTGGACTGAAGAATTATGTAGGGCACATTTCTACAAAATTCTGCCTGCTGAGAAAATGGGACAAAGTTATTCAACCATGGGCAGGGAATCAAGACTCTTGAGTTTAATTCTGATGTCCTATTTGACTGATTCCCACTCCAGTTGTGTTAAATATCACCACCTGAAATCATTTTAAATGTTTACAAATCTACTAATTAAGGTGCTCCTCTACTTTCCCTTTTTGGAAATGTTAACAGGGCTTAGTCACCTATGTTATTAGATAGGAACAAAAGTTGGAAAGCAAAAATGGAAAACACTTCAAGTATTTTTATGTAACTGTTTAAGCCAGGCTTAGCTTTCTATGTTTTGTCCAAGTTAATATTAAAAGCAGTTTCTGTTTTTCTGAGCATATGGTTTAAGGGAGAGTGGTAATTTCAAATAAGGAGGAGTAATTGAAAATCATGTAGCAATGTAATACTATGCCTATATGGCCAAGTAAAACCATGCAGAAGAGATTTAGCATTTGTCCTTGGAAATCTGCAATTCATACATTTGAGTTAAATATATTTAGCATGTATTCGATGACAACACAAACATCATACTTGCTTTCACAGAGTACATATAGTGGTAGAAACCACCAATAATTAAATAAGCAATTGCAATACACTGTAAATGCGTTGCACTAGAGGAACCCCAAGATGGCACCTAAATTAGTGCTAACATCAACTTGAACAATCAGCAAAAGGTTACTGGAGAAGGCAGAAGTCTAAACAATGAACAGATTTTTTTAATTAAATGGCAACATTCCCAGTTTCAGAGAAGATTATACTGATGGGGATAGGAGCTTGGCTGTAGCTTGTTATTATTCATTTACCAATTCCACAAATATTAATTGAGTGCACACTATACTTCAGGTATATAGTAAGAGGAATTCAGCTCTTCATTTTATTATATTAATAACAGAAGTAGCATCATGTCTAAAAAGTTATGCATCATATGTTTATTAATATTGTCATTTATTTAACAAACACTACATTGAATACCTAAGAAAATAGCTGGCACTTATCAAAATATTACTCTAGTTGTTGACACGAAAGAAAGTCAAAATCAGGCAAAGACTGTGCCCTAAACTCACATTAATTCCACTGGCTAAATAATTATTCACTCATACTCCAAATCTTTGTACTTTGGAAAACATGCTAATTTAAAAAACTATACAAGTAAGAACTTTTCTCAGAGATCTATGATTCATGCATTCCATTCATATATGAATATTAACTGTACAAGATAATATTAATAAATCCCTGAGAAGTCTAAAATATATAGTATTAAAATTAGATGGAAAATGGAATATAAACGGAGATGGAGGTGGTAATATGCTAGTAAATGTTTAACATGTTCACAAAGAAAGTCAAAAATATCCCACTTTGATTACTTTCAATTTCTGTAGTATAAATATTCCGACCATGGCTAATTTCAAACTGCCAATGCTTTAACAACTGGCTTGAAATTTTTGTGGAAATTTACAGCCAGTTTTTAGGAGCTAGTATAAGACAGCTTTATCACACCAGTGGGTAGAAATAAGAAGAAGTAGGTCTCCTAAGTTTCTTGCATTCTCCTAGATAAATTAAAAATAATAATTTGTATTAGGCTTTAATAAATAATGACACATTGTCATCTCTAGGTAATTATTAAAAGAAGACTAGAGGAGTGTGTTACTTAGAAGCAAATAGAAGGGAAATGAAATAATAAGAAATGTTTAATTCAAGAGAAGACGAGAGGGGAAAAAAGAAATATACAATGGAAGGACAAAAATACTAATAATAAGATTGAAGACTTAAACTGAAATATATCAGTAATTGTATTAATTATAAGTGGACTATATACCCCAATTAAATGTTAAACTTGTCAGGCTGAATAACCCAAATCCTAAGTATGTTACTTACAACAAGCAAATTTTGTTTTTGTTGTTTTTGTTTGCAGTACTTAGAGTTGAACCTAGGGCCTTGCATGTGCTTTACAACCACTCTACCACTAAGCTGCAACCCCAACCCCATCTTAAAACTTTTTTATCTTGAGGGTCTCATTAAGTTATGCAGGTTGTCTCTGGCCTCTAACTTGAAATCCTCCTGCTTCTGCCTCCCAAGTCACTGGGTGTACAGGCATGTGCCACCATGCCCAGCTCCACACATCTGAACAAACAAATTTTATAGAAAGAACATAAAATGAATAAAGAAAAATAATGGAAAAAGATATATCACACAAATATTAACAAATAAAAGTTTGTATGGCCATACTACTATTACACAAAGTAAATTGTAAAACAGGAAAGTTACTAGAAGAAAGAAGAGGGAATTTTTAATGAATCAATCCACTAGGAAGGTAGAAATTTTTCTAACTTGTCCTCAGTAACAATAAAAAAATCAATGAAATTAATTGGAACAAAAGATATATACAAAAAGTAGAAAATCTACTATTCATTCCTCAGTAATTGGTAGAAGATTTAAAAAGTCAACAAGATTGTAGAAGATTTAAACACTACTAACCAGTTTTACTTGCATGAAATAGATCTATTCAATGAAAGATAAAATCTGCCAAACTTAAACAGGAGGAAATAGACAATCTATAGGCCTAAATCTATTAAAGATATATTAATTAATAATCTTCCAAAACAGAAAACACCAAATCCATATGTGGTCATTGGTTAATTCTACCATATATTTAAGGAAGAAATTATATCAATTCTATGTGATCTTTCAGAAGACAGAAGTAAAAGAAATAATTCCTCAAATTCTATGAGGCCAATATTACTCAAATACCAAAAACAAAGGCATTAGAAGAAAGAAAAACTACAGAATACTATGGCTCATGAACACAGATGCAAAAATCTCCAATGAAATATTAACAAATCAAAGCCAGCATTGTATTTCTAAAATATACACATCATTACCAAGTAGATTTTATCCCAGATATTCAGGTCTTACTTAACATTCACAAATCAATCATATACTATATCACATCAACAGGCTAAAGAAGAAAAATTATATGATCATATCAATAGGTACAGAAAAAGCATCTGACAAAAATCAAACACTGTATTAGTCAGCTGTCATTACTGTAGCAAGAAATAAAAATAAAATTAAAAAGTAACTTATGGAAGAAAAGGTTTATTGGAAGCTCACACTTAGGAGATCAGTCCATAATGGCAGCAGGACAGGCCTGGCCAGAGGTAAAAGCAGGGTCTTGTGGCAGATAACCTTACATCTTCATGAGCAGGAAGCAGAAAGAGACCTGAGCCTCAGCTCTGGGGCAAAGAAACCTCCAAAGGCTTGACCCCAGTGACAGCACTTCTGAAAAGAAAGAATCCTACCTCCAAAAGTTCCACAGCCGCCCAGAAGAGAACCACCAGCCTGTGACACAACGTATAAGCACATGACCTTCTGGGGACACTTTATATTCAAACCATGACAAACAACAAGTTATGATTAAAATACTCAAAAACTAGGAGGGAAACTTTGTCAGTTTGAAGGATATCTACAAAAATTCTACAGCTGATATCAAACTTAATGGTGACAAACTCAAAGCTTTTCTACTAAGATTAGAAACAAGCCAAGAATGTCCCTTCTCATCACCTCAACATTATAATAGAAGTCATAGCCAATGCAATAAGAAAAAGAAACACTCCTCCTTCTGCTTGAATATCTTGTTTGTGTGTGTGGTTGTGTGTGTGTGTGTGTGTGTGTGTGTGTGTGTGTGTGTGTATACACATATATGCCTTAAGGGCAAAATGTAATTTTTTTTTCCTTTCTCCTATTATCTTTTCTTCTTAGCACCTCACCTTTTCTTTAATCCATTATATTTCCCTACATAGGTCCTTTCTACTTTCCTGACCTATATGTTTTGATATTAAATATATTTTGAAATCTAACATCCACATATGAGAGAAAACATGTGATGTTTATCTTTCTGGGCTGACTTATTTCACTTAAAATGATGATCCATCCATTTCCAGAAAATGCTATAATTTTATCCTACTTTAAGGATGGATAAAACTCCATGATATGTGTGTGTGTGTGTGTGTGTGTGTGTGTGTGTGTGTATACATGTTGTTGTTGTTGTTAGGTGCCATGACTCATAGCGACCCTCATAGGGTTTTCAATGGCTGATTGTTTTGGGATTGCCTTGGGAGTGGATTGTCAGGCCCTTCTTCCATTTTTGCGGTACTGGAAATTGAACTCGGAACCTCAGAGACTGCAGTGCAGCACTATGTATATATGTATATGTATATGTATATGTATATGTATATGTATACACACATGTACACACCACAATTTCCTTACCCACTTATCTGTTTACAGGCACCTAGGTTGATTCCATATCTTGGCTATTGTGAATAATGCCATAATAAATACGGATAAGTGACAATCTCTGTGGCATATTAATTTATATTCCTTCAGATATTTACCCAGGAATGGTGTAGCTGGTCATAAGGTAGTTTATTTTTAGGCTTTGAAGGAACCTACATCCATACTTCTATAGTGACTGCACCAACCTGCATTCCCACCAGCAGTGTAGTAGGGCTCCTTTCTCCCTGCATCTGCCCCAGCATTTGTTGTTTGGTTTGTTGATGGTAGCCATTCTGACTGGGGTGATGGTGTCTCAATATAGTTTTGATTTGCATTTCCCTGATGGCTAAGGATGTTGAACATTTTTTCACATGATTGTTGGTCATTTGTATTTCTTCTTTTGCGAAGTCTCTGTTCAGTTCTTTTTCCCACTTTTTGATTGGATACTTTGCTTTTTTGTTGTTTAATTTTTTAGCTCTTTATATATTCTAGATGTTGACCGCTGTCTGATATATAGCTGGCAAAGATTTCCTCCTATTCTGTAAGCTGTCTATTCATTCTGATAAGTGTGTCTTTTGCTGTGTAAAGGCCTTTTAATTTAGTACAATCCCATTTGTCAATTGTTTATTGCACCATTAGGGTCCTATTTACAAATTGTGTCTTGAAGTGTTTTCCCTGTTTTCCTCCTGGAGTTTCAAAGTTTGGGGTTTTACATTAAGGTCTTTGATCCATTTGGAACTGATTCTTGTTCAAAGTGAGAGAGTGGGATCTAGTTTCAGTCTTCTACATGAGGATATCCAGTTCTCCCAGCACCATTTGTTGAAAAGGCAGGAGGATCAAAAGTTCAAACCCAAAGGCAGTTGGCCAACTTAGAGATGTTACCAATCAGCTGGCTGTAGTCCTTTCCCTCTACCTGCATAGAAATTGTGGACAGGCAAGGAGAAGCTCTTCAAGTGCTGTTTTTTGACAGCACCTATATCCCTGAGCATTTGACAGCAGTGAGTGGGAACAACAGGCACACTGGAGCAAGCAGCAAGTGGTACTCTCTACTGTTACAGCTCTTATGTAGGTTGAAGAGATTGGGACTCCTAAGCCTGTAAGTGTTACAGCTCTTATGTAGGCCAAGAAGGTTGGGAATCCTAAGCCTTTGACACCAGCTGGCATTGCAGCTTCCAGGAAGGACTAGATATTGAGATCCTCAGCCCTGATAGTGGCTAGCTCCCAAGCCCAGGGTTTCTGAGAAGGGCAGTCCTAAAGACTTCTTCAGAAATCTTCTAGTAGTCAGGGACTTCAGTTTCTCTTCTTCAGCTATTTATGGCCTTCTATCCTTCAGCCTCGGGCTGGGATTTAGCTCAGTTGGTAGAGCGTCGCTCTGCAGTCTCTGAGGTCCCAAGTCTGATTCCCAGCACTGCAAAAAATGAGAGAAGGACACGGCAATCCACTCCCGAGGCAATTCCAAAACAACCAGCCATTGAAAACCCTGTAAGGGTCACGATGAGTCAGACACGACTTGATGGCACCTAACAACAACAACAACATCCTTCAGCCTCACCTGTCTACCCTCTCTCATCTTCTCTATTGCTGCTCTCCCTCTTCTTCCTGCCCTGGTCACTCTTCTGGAATTGTTCAGCTCCCCTTACTGCTATGGCCACTCTCACCATTGCCACTGTTTGGGAGGCAGCTGACACTGTACTTTTGCTGCTGCTGACCACTGATCTTGAAGCTCTATTTCTTTTTTGGCTCTCTGTGCAGCTTTCCACCTTGCCACATTCACTGCTTGGCCTTTAAATTGGTAGGCTCTGCCCCTTTAAGGCTGTGATTATTCTGGCCCCTCCCTTGCTGCTGCTTTCAGAGCTGCTTGATTCTTTGCTCCATTTTGGTCAATCATGGGAGCTATGCAGGCTGTGCTCCATTTCTCCAGAGCCTCACGGTTCCAGAGGTAGCTCTGGCTGTTTATCAGAGCTGTGCAGGGTAGGTTCTTCTACTACTGCCACCAAGACAACTGGTTGCCACCCTGCTCTAGCAGACTGGTGAACTGGATGCCTTGTCCTGCCACTCAGCTGCTCCTCACTGCTGCCACTGCTACCTCTCTGCTGTCTTCATTTCTTTTGTGTTACCAGCTTAGCCCACACTACTAAGCAAAAAGACCATTTGTTAGAAGGCTTTTCTTGTGCCTCATGTTGCAACATGAAGGGAGGCAGAGCAAGAAGTTGTCTCCCAGCTTGCTCACCCAGTGAGCTGAACAGCCTTCTCATATAGCCAGAAAGGGGGTCTTTGCCCCAATTACAGGAAACCTATCATACAAATGAAAGCTGTGTTTATGCCAATCAGAGTATTTTCCCTTCTACACCAGTTACAAAAGTCCCTCTGCTAGGCCAGCCACCAGAGAGCATATTCCCCCTCTGGCCTGTGTGGAAATCCTTGCAGGGTCATTTAGAGTTCACCAGGGCTTGCAATGGCAAAAATCCAGTGAAAACTGAAAACTATTTGAAACAGTCATGGCTGGATTTGCATCTTCAGGAGTAATTGTGGTACTGCAGCAAAATTCTCACAATGGCTTGCTTAAGGAACCTATGAAGTTTTCAAAACCAACAGTGCTGATATAAGGGTGGTTCAGCTGGCTGCTTGATTGAGAGTTATTTATTCAAGGCAGACAAGGGAGCAAGGGAGAGTCTAATAGCTTCCAATTAGGGCATCAAATCACCCATCTCCCAACATCTATGGTTATTTTCAAGAGAATATATACTGTAAGGAATGCTTACAGAAAAATAAAACTTATTATTATCATCAATATTGATTTTAACAGTGTTTGAAAGTGCCTTTAACAATGACTAATGCCTGTCCAGTGCCTCAAGGAGAGGTGGGTCACCATGATTTGTCTTGGAAAAACCCTGTCTCAGAAATAAAAAAATAAAAATAAAAAAGGGAATAAGGGTGAATTTCAGTGGTAGAGCAATTGCCTAGCAGGCACAAGGCACTGGTTCAACCATAAATAAATGAATAAACAAACAAACAAACAAACAAAAGTCCAGAAGATCCACAGCAGCAACTCCACAGTGTCAATGTCATCTATTTTCCCAAGTTACTTGTTTCTCTCTGATCAGAAGCCTTAGTGTGTGGCCCTCATCCTCATGGTCTCTTTGTGGTCTCAAAATGGAAACTTGACCTCTATCCTCATCTCAACCTTCCAATCAAGAAGAATAAGAAATTGACAAGGAGGAAGTGTGAGCAATGCCAATGGGAAAATTTCCAGAAATCATCAGCAGATTTTTGATTTCTATTCCTTGGTCAAAACTGTCATGTAACCACTTCTGGATGCAAAAATGCTACTTTTTAAACTGGGCACATTAGAGTCTTCTTAGGAAAATAGCAAAAGAGATATTATATGGACAACCAACTGTATCTGCCATATAAAATTTGAAGAGAGGTGATTATTTTTATTTACACCAAACAAAACTAAGAGATCAGCTATACCATAGATTCTTGAATCTAATCCGCACCCTTTCAACAGTTTTAGAGAGCTACAAAATTAGATATAATTAGAGTTCACTTGATGGTGAATCTAATCTGCAAACTATTATAATCCACATCTGATTTTGTAGCCTTCTAAAATGATTGAAAGGGTGTGAATTAGACTCAAGAATATATAGCGTGTACCTGAAAATATAGGTTTACATATTTTGTCCAGAAATTCTCCAGTTGAATATCTCCATACAATCTTAGATTGTTTAAGATGCCTATAAAATCACCAGTAATAATAACAGCGTGCCTACAGCCATACCACTGTGTCGTCCAATCCTGTCAGATTTCAGAAGCTAAACAGAGTCAGGCCTGGATAATACTTGGATGGGAGAATGTCTGGGAGCACCAAGTGCTGTAGGCTTTGGAGAAGGACACAGCAACCTACTCTCAAAAAAAAAAAAAAAAATCAGCCAGTGAAAACCATATGAATACAGAGAAGCTCTAATAAAACTGTTTTGTCTATTTTACATAGGGTCACTATGAGTTGTACACTGACTCAACGGCCCATAACAACAACAATAATAATAGCTGCTGGATATATCCAGGTACCAAAATATTTTATGCATTATTACATTGAATCCTCACATTATTCTTACAGATAGCTACTATCAGATATACCCACTATATCGACTTGAAAACTTAAGGTTCAAAGAGGTAACTTGTTCAGACTTACATAAGTTAGTGGGATGACTAGAATTTGGATTCAGTCAGCCTCACTTCAAAAACTTTTGTCCTAAAATTCTTTCTTCTATGATCATTTCGTTTCCTTTCAAAAAGAATATTCCTTAGCAAAGTGAGCCTGATGGTCCTTATCCCTTAGCATATTTCTCTCTCAGATAAAGTATACTTCTCATTAAAATATAGTCCAGGCTGGGCATGATCGTGCACACCTATAACCCCAGCACTTGGGAGGCTGAAACAGGAGGATTGGCACAAGTTCAGGGCCAGTCAAGTTCCAGGATAGCCTGGGATACACACCGAGACACTGTCTTTACAAATGTGTGTGTGTGTGTGTGTGTGTGTGTGTGTATGTGTTCCACAGTTTTCTTCATTTTCTAAACAAGTTTCCTGAGTTTTTTAAAAAAGTATTTCTTTTTCCTACCCCTAATAAAGGTCTCTGACATAAAAACATCCAGTCTTTCATTAGCTCCCGCCCTTAGCCAATGGCCATATTGCTCCTATTAGAGACACCAAAGTTTACAAAGATTAATTTTATAGTATTTTTGTAGAAATATAGATCTTTTTCAACACTTAGACCTTAGAAGAATGTGAGAAATTGGCATATGGGAGGATGAATTGCTTTTTCACAGAAGATGAAAGATTACTACAGAACAGCATTCACTGCTAAGCATACTGCATTGTTAGAATGATTAAAAGGAATTGATCTGCCATTGCAAGAGCAAAATCCAGGAGGACCCAAGAGAGAAAGAGGCAGTCCACAGCCTGGTAATCTGTGCTAAGAATTTTTCCTTGCTATAAAAGCAACAACAAAGTCTTGAACTGTTCAGATAGAGCTTAAAGAACTGAGAAACATATACACAGTGGACTCCAAATGGTAAGCAATGCTTGAAAAAAGAAAAAAATCCAAAGTTTCAACTTAGTGTTCTCCCCCATGGCCAATTTCCCCTAAAGCATCCTTACAAAGGCTTGACATACTTTGGAAATAAAGCACCCAGGGCCACTAACAGTTCTCCTGGGTTTCCTATTAAAACAGTAGGATGATAGATTTTTGTTGTTCCATGTGTCCCATAGAATAGAATTAGAATCATGGGTGTTTTTCTGACAGAGTCTCAGTCAATAACTATAGATTGCATTTCCAAAATTGAAGGTCAGTTTGCATATGCAAATTAGATAGCAAAAGACCAGACTGAAAGTCTTCTTCATTGATGACTTCACAAATATTTTTCACTGGATTCCATAGAAGTTGTGGTGGATATTGCATATTGATCCATTCACAACCTACTTTAGGACTTCCCTAGTGTGTGCCTTTCTATACTAGAATGCTAAAATCTATATAACTCATATTCTCTGTATACATACTTTTTAGAGGCATGTAATGCTTACCCAAACAATGGGAGATGGCAGCTTCCCAAAGCAATTAGATTTTCGTGTGTGTGTGTGTGTGTGTGTGTGTGTGTGTGTGTGTGTATTGAGCTCAAGGCCCCATGCATGCTAAATATACACTCTACTACTGAGCTACATCCCCAGCACCTGATCGTCTTACATGAAGAGGCATACAGATCTACTGGGGTAGCTGTGGCCAAGGCTTTACTCTGATGTCTATAATTTCTTACACACCAAGCAGCAGATACTAGAAACACACATACTTCCATTAAAACAATTCCAGTAGTGGCTTAGAGTTCCTCTACAGTGTATTTCTTGAATAGATAGTATCCAAATTTGGCTCCCTGGTCCTCCTAGAAATTTGTTCTACTACTCAATGTTCTGGGTTGGGATTTAGCTCAGTTGGTAGAGCACCGCTCAGCAGTCTCTGAGGTTCCAGGTTCAATTCCCAGCAAAAATGGGAGAAGGACATGGCAATCCACTCCTGAAGCAATCCAGAAGCCATCAGCCATTGAAAACTCTATGAGGGTCACTATGAGTCAGACACAACTCAATGGCACCTAACAACAACAACTTAAACCTCTAAAATTAATCAACTTATTCTCAAACTACCTAAAATAGATTCTTTTATCTGCAACTAATAATCCTGGTCCATATAGGAATTTATATCACAACTGCTTGAAAAAAATAGACCCTTTTAGAAAATGAGAATTTAATGCTGGTCACTGTAATTAATCTGATCTGGCTGCCATAATAAAATACCACAGACCAAGTGCTTAAAAACCAAAATTTTATTTTCTCAAAGCTGGGAAGCTCAAAATCAAGTTTCCAAAAGATGTGATTACTCATGAGGGCCTTCTATCTTCCTGGCAGCCTTCATGTCTCACATGGTGCAGACAGAAAGTTCTAGCATCTCTTTTCTTTTTATAAGGTCACTAATCCCAACATGTCTGCAGTGTATCACTGTGGCATCCAATAACATCAGATCTTGGAAGCTAAGCAGAGTCAGGCCTGGTTTGTCCTTGGATGGGAGACCACCTGGAAATACCAGGTGCTGTAGGCTTGGGAGAAGGACCCAGCAACTCACTCCCAAAAAAATAATCAGCCATTGAAACCCTTATGAATAGCAGAGAAGCACTAACAATACTGTTTCACCTGTTGTACATAGGGTCGCTATGAGCCAAACACAAACTTGATGGCACCTAACAGCAACAGCAACAATCCTATCACAGAGTTCATATCTCTTGACATCATCTAATCCTAATTAATTGCCTCCTCCCAAAGACATCCCCTCCAAATGTCATTACATGGAAGGTAGGACTTCAACATGTAAATTTTGAGGAACACAAATCTTGAGTCCTTAACAGCTATATATATCCTAACTGGATGTGAATGCATCAGAGCTAGTTAACATTAGAGGTTAAGGCTGTAATAATCTAATGAATTTACAGGAAATTCAGTGTGATACTGCCATTATGGTCACCTTCAATAAAGAAGTTATTAGAGGGTTTCTATGGACAAAGTCAGTGCTATGGAAAAATGTTTAGAAGAACATAGAGAATACAATAGTTATGTGGGAAGTTGGCTAGTTATTTCTAACTGTACCAGAGAGATTTAATAAAGAAATCAACAAACTTTGGTGGACTTAAATCCTATACCAACAGCACAGTCAGACAACCAAGACTTTTCTAATGTAGACATTTATCTTTTGTAGGTGCTGTGTGCCTGCAGCCCTACTACCCTGGATCCTATCCTGTCAGATCTCAGAAGCTAAGCAAGGTCAGTCCTGGTTAGTGCTTGGATGGGGGACTGCCTGGGAACATCAGATGCTGTAGGCTTGGGAGAAGGACCCAGCAACCCACTTCCTCCACCAAAAAAAAAAAAAGAGTAACCAATCAGCCATTGAAAACCCTATCAATAACAGAGAAGCACTGATACAGTGCTGGGCATGGCACAGTGTTGGGGAATGTTTCATCTGTTGTATGTAGGGTCACTATGAGTTGGACTCAACTGGACGGCACCTAACAACAAAGAGCTGAGTGGATGTACCTACAAAGAGCTTGCAGGGCCTGATCCTATGGGCTGCTAAGTTACAGTATAAGTTAAATTCCAGCCTCCTAAGAGTTTTGAACAAGAGTTAGCATACTAATTTTGGAAGAGTGGCACCTCAAGAATAGGATTAGGGAAATTTGTAGAATTTGGAAAATTTCAACTCTTTCTCTCAAATCCAATTGAGTCTTCCTTATCAGCAAAAGCAACTTTTGCCACCTTCTTTGATAAGATTTTCGCTGTCTCAGTGGAAGACCTTGTGTTGTTATTTTTAAAGGGTTGGCAGTTCTCCTTATTCTTAACTCAGCATCTCATTATTTCCAAACCTGTAACAAAAGGCCGATCCCACCATGCTTCAAGTCTGTTACAAACCAAAGGAAAAGCCTGTCACACCAATAGAATTGCAAGATTGCATAAAGTGATATCACATATCCTCGGAGATATGTGTGGAATGTGTTCTGAGGATAATAAACAGCAGTGTAGGGGGAAAGTAACTTAAGATAAGGCTGATGTTTTTATATGAGTACATTTAACCAATTCTGTATTCACTGTGCTGATTGAGTTCTTAGCAATGATTCTGACCAAGTAATTGACTAAACTCAGCCTTAATTAGAACTGAAACTGAGATGACAGTGTTCTTTTGTTAAAACACAGATGAAGGAAGCTAAAGATTGAGAATGCAAGAATGTTAAAATGAATTTATTAGGTGTCACCTACTTGCCTACCAATGAAGAAAGCACCAAGATCTTTTTTAAAGGACCCTAGTGTCTGTCTTCTGTAGACTACATATGAAAATGGAAGAAGTTGCTGTTAAAGTACACTCCCTAATTTCAATGAGAGTAAGGAAATCCTGGAATAGCAAAAGCGAAGTAATATCACTTTACTATGTATAAGCAACAAAGTTAGAGCAGTTACTATAATAGTAAAGTTTAAGTGATCATCAAAATGATTTGATCTGCAAGGATCTATAGTGACCTATAAATCTTGTAGTCCCTTGGATTAAAAACAACTGGCAGCATGAGAATTTTAACAAATTTGTATAATAGAAAACTGTAGGTCTGGCAATAGAGAGTTATGGTCCATCAGCCAATTCTAGACTTGAGTCAGTTCATGGCCACACGGCCCCTTCATTTAAGAGGAAATGGGAGCTCTGAAAGAAGCCTTCTCAAAGCAGTATGGCCACTGATCAGAGTAGCTGTGACCTGGGGAAAGACATATGCTCCAATCTTTTGGGAAATGAATAATGCTAATATTAATCTCTGAGGATCCTAAACACCACTACCCTCTTCTTGCCTCAGTGGAAGCCTCTGTAGATCAAATGATAAACTAGTTTTGGGTTGACTCTTACTGCGGTTGGTTCAGAGAATCTTTAAATCCATTTTATGGCTGTTTCTGTTTGCAATTGAAATAAGTATACCCAGAAATTGACATAAGCCACGTCACATTGGCTTCCTGATCTACTGAGTAAAGACTTCAAAAATAATACAATTAAAAACTATTTTTTTCTATAAGAGAACTGTTGAGAGACATGGTAATATCATTATATCTCTATTTAACTTGTCCATTTAACTTTTGTAGAAGACAGGGTTTTTTGTGTGAATAAGTGTCTTTTAATCAGATGTTAATTCTGATTGTTGCTGCTGTTTCCAATTTAGACTATTTACTAGAACATTCACACAGCACTTAGCATGGGATATGCAGATACTTACCTTAGAAATACTTTTTCCTATTAATTTCATTATAAAACCTCAGAGACAGTTCATTTTTACCTAGTAGTTTCAACAGATTCTACATTCTTTTGCCATAGAGCACTATCTAATCTCTCAGAATTTGCCATAATTTATTCTGTAGGAACACTGACTATCTTACCATTCTACAGAATATCATGGTGGTCCATTACTTAAAAGACATGATAATGACATACTCATATACAGAAATTAGCAGGTGCATCAGATGCCATAAGACATAAAGATCCTAAAATGTTGGAGATAAATTTCACAAATATGAAGTTATCTGCCATTTCATTAAAGTTTCTGATGGATTAACATGTACCTCATTTTGATATGTTTCTTATATTCATTTGAGAAATGTATAAGAATGCTAGCTTTAAATGATGAGCATAGCAAAATAAAGCTCCCAGCTCTCTAGATGCAAGGGAAATAATTCTGCCAATTGACCTTTACGACTCAGCAAATTCAATAGTGTTTAAAATATCTGTCACAAATCAGGAAATTATGTGGTTATTGTAGCAAATATAAATAGGAGGATCACACTACAAGCCCTTTGGAATTTGGAAAATAACCAGGAACTTTTTAATAAATCACTGTTTTTCTAAAAATATGTTTCAGGCTTGTTCCTGGTACATGAAAAGATAGACAATGGGACATTAAGTATCCATGATATATGAGGTACCTGTGATAAACTAGGATTACCTACCCACCGAGCTATAAACAAAAGTATTCCCTGCAGCACCTCACAGCCAATGAAGTTTTACATTTAATATCAAGCTCAAGTCCTAAAAGCACAAATAAATTGCATGAGTATGTAGTGTTATATACATGCTACTAATGTACCTACTGCTTGCAGCTATATCACTGTGGCATCTGACCCTGTCTGATCTTGGAAGTTAAGCAGGGTGGGGCCTGGTTAGTACTTGGATGGAGACCACCTGTGAACACCAGGTGCTGTAGGCTTGGGAGAAGGACCCTGCAACCCACTCCCTAAGAACAACATGCCATCAAAAACCCTATAAATAGCAGAGAAGCATTAACAATACTGTTTCATCTGTTGTACATAGGGTCTATAGGAGTCAGACACCAACTTGATGGCGTCTAACCACAACAATGTGCCCACTTATGTACTTACACATAAAGAACCTGGTGGAAAGCTGATTTTTAGAAGTTGACTAAAGAGGGAGAAAATATTATTTTGGCAAATAAATGGCCTTGTTCAATACCCTAGCACCAGCCATAAGCAGATGATTGTATAATTACAGCCTTAATCGAGGTGACCATATAAGACTGTTGTTGTTGTTAGGTGCCTTTAAGTTGTGTCCAATTCATAGCGACCCTCATAGGGTTTTCAATGGCTGTTTTAGGATTGGCTTGGGAGTGGATTGCCATATCCTTCTTCCGTTTTTTGTGGTGCTGGGAATTGAACCTAGGACCTCAGAGACTGCAGAGCAGTGCTCTACCAACTGGGCTAAATCCCAGCCCCCACCCCCATGTAAAACAGGTAAAACACTATTGTCAGTGCTTTTCTGCTATTCATAGGGTTTTCAATGGCATATTGTTTTTTGGGAGTGGGTTGCCAGGTCCTTCTCCCAAGCCTACAGTATCTGGTGTTCCCAAGCACTTTCCCATCCAAGTACTAACCAGGCCTGACCCTGCTTAGCTTCCAAGATCTCATGGGATCAGATGCCACAGTGCTATGGCTTCAGGCTACCATATAAGATTGTTTTTGTTGTTGTTAGGTGCCGTCAAGTCAGTATCTGACTCATAGCGACCCTCTGTACCACAGGGGAAACACCATTATCAGTGCTTCTCTGCTGTTCATAGGGTTTTCAATGACAGATTGATTTTTGGGAGGGAGTTGCCAGGTCCTTCTCCCAAGCCTACAGCTTCTGGTGTTCCCAGGCAGTCTCCCATCCAGGTACTAACCAGGCCCGACCCTGCTTAGCTTCTGAGATCTGACGGGATCGGATTCCACAGGGCTACAGCTGCAGGCACCATATAAGATAGCAAGAGGAAAACATCAAAAGGAGAAATGGCTAAAGACTCCAATCTTTATTTCATAGAAGATAATCATTAATGGTTTGTCTGAAGGGAATTAGATTTATGATAAGATATCAGGGAAGAAGTATGTGTGTGAAATTTTCAGAATGAATAAAGTATTAATACATTTCTATAAAGTTGTCTACAGCCTGGAAGCTAAGCAGGATTGGACCTGGTTAGTACTTGGATGAGAGACTTCCTGGGAATACCAGATGTTGTAGGCTTGGGAGAAGGACCCGACAGCCCACTTCCATAACAATGGTCCATCAAAAACTATATGAATAGCAGAGAAGCACTGACAATAGTGTCCAACACAGTCCAGTGTTGGGTAATGTTTCCTTCTGCTGTACATTGGGTCACTATGAGTCAGACCTGACTTGAGGGCACCTAACTACAACAACAACAACAACAACAATAACAACAACAACATACTAATATTCATCAAAAGTGCTGTAGTCAGAGTATTGATCAATAATCATATGGGTAAGATGACTGACTACTCTGCAGATACTATTTGGCTTCTCTGTCCAGACATGTAAGGATTTCTCAGTGGATTCATCTATCCTGTAACAAGAGGAAGGCTTATCTCACTAATTCCATTTATGATTGCCCTAACTTCTAACCACAAAAGCCAACTGCTAGCACATACTCTACTGAAAATCAGCCAGCTATGAAGTAAGTTCTCCTCTCTGGAATAGACATTTACGCTGGATATGCATTTGCCTTTTCTGCCAAGGCACGCTTATGCTAACATTGCCATATGTGGACTCCCTATTATGGTGGACCACAAAATATTATTTCTGACTAACAAATTCATTTGTATATCAAAGGAATTGAAGCAATAAGTACACTCACCATTAATCATATGATATTTTCCACTGCTCAGAAACAGCTGACTTTATTGAATAGTGGAATTGACTATTGAAGACTCATAACCCCAACTCAAGCCCTGGACTGTGGTTCTATAATTTGTTCTAAATGAGTAAACAACATATGATGTTGTTTCTCCTGTAACTAAAATATATAGGTCCAAGACTATTAGTTTCTAGGGCTGCCACAACAAGGTACCACAGACAGGGTAACTTAATCAATATAAATGTCTTTCCTTATAGTTGCAGAGGGTAGAATTTCAAAACTGAGATGTTAGCAGGATTGGTTCCTTCTGAGGGCTGTGGAGGAATGATCTGTTCTAGGCTTCCCTCACTGACTTGTAGATCATCTTCTTCTGTATGTGTTTTGTCTACATTTCCCCCCTTATTACAATATCAGGCATTTTAGATTAGGGCCCATCTTAATGACTGCATTTTAACTTGTTTAC
Organism: Pedetes capensis; assembly: GCA_007922755.1. Classification (NCBI taxonomy): domain Eukaryota; kingdom Metazoa; phylum Chordata; class Mammalia; order Rodentia; family Pedetidae; genus Pedetes; species Pedetes capensis. The sequence continues at coordinate 55,238 of VMDO01005310.1, forward strand.
CTCTGTACAGGTCCTATTTCAAAATACACTCACATTCTGCAGTACTGTGGGGTTAGGGCTAAAATACAAGTATGGAAGAGGCAGACAAAAATCAGCTCATAAAAAAGACCAGTAGAAAGTTGTAGTGACACTTCTGAATATTACCCCAAATAAACTCATGACAGATGTTATATTTTTTATTCTCTGGGGATTCTGATTGTTTAGAACATCTGAGAGAAGGACAATTTTAGCAGACAAAATAATGGTTCCATTGATCTAGAAGATAAGGATATTGCCTAATCATCTTCAGGTTCTCCATCCCCTGAATGTATTGGCAAAAAAGGGCTGAAGGAACACTTCCTGAGCTGAAGTGACTGATCATAATAATCACAAAGAGTTGAAATGACTGAATTAGTTATGTTTGCACCACTGTGACCAAAATACCTGGCAGAAACAACTTAAAGAGGGAAAGGTTTATTTTGGCTCATGGTTTCAGAGGGTCTGTTCATCATGACAGGGAAAGCACAGCAGAAGAGTTCAGTCTGTGGTGGTGGGAATGTGTGGCAGTAGCTATTCACATCATGGCAGACCAGGAAGCAGAAAGAGCTAGGCCAGACCAGGGGGGGCCAGGAATAACCTTCAAAGGCCTGCTCCCAATGACGCACTTCTGCCAGCTTGCTCCATCTCCCAAAATTTCTACAGTCTCCCAAAATAGCAGCACTAGCTGGGGACCAAATGTCCAAACATGAGCCTGTAAGGGACATTTCAGATTCAAATTATAACATTCCTCCATGGTACTCAAAGGCTCATGGCAAAATAGTCCCCATAGTCTTCACAGTCCAAACATTGTTCAAAAGTCTAAATCCACAGTCTCTACTGGGACTCCAGACAGTGTCTGAGCTGTGAGCCTCTGTAAAATAAAAAATGTTACATAGTTCCAACATACAAGGATACAACGACACAGAGTAAACATTCTCTTTCCAAAAGAGAAGACAGCAAGGAAAGTTTGTACCAAGGTAAGACTGAAACCTAGTAGGGAAAACACTAAATCCTATAGCTCCATGTCTGGTATCTAGAGCAAATGGTGACATGATCCGAGCCCCACCAGGCTTGGGAAACCTCCCCACCAGGGCTTTGCCATTACAGCCCACATGGCCCCACTTTCACACCAGCCTCACTCATTGCCAGCATCTTCCCTCCACAGACATCCCATGTTCCTGGCATCACTAACATCCTGGGGTCTCCACTGAAGCCCAGGCTTCACCTTCATAGCTTCACATATAGACCTCTTTAAGGGTCCCTGGAGGTTACTCTAGCCTTTCTATGTATTTCCTGGCCTCACAAGCCTTCCTTAAAAATCTAAGTGATAGAAGTGTCCATGATCTCCTAACTCCTACATTCTGCATGCCTGCAAAACTACCACTGTGTGAGTGACACCAAGTTCTGCTGCCAGTTTGAGAAGGAGCTGGGCCCCCATGGACCACAACTGTACTGGCCTCTGAGTGGATGAACCAGGAAAAATGCTTCCCTCTGCATCCCCATGTAAGTGGATGCTCTGGACATACTCTCTTTTTAAAGAAAAATCTTTTAAATGAGTTTGTGGTTTTATATCCTGGAGCCAGCAATAGGAGGGGTCTCACCAATTCCTGAGAAGTCCTCAAGGCATCCTTCCTATTGGCCCCGTCCAAAGTGCTCATCTTCACTTTAATGATGCTAATCTCTTTAACAATTACAGCCCCTTTGTCTGCAACTTTGAACACATTCCTTTTCTGGCCAGACTGCATGTTTTTTCACCTTTTTTCTGATCTACTTTTTACTTCTAATTCCCATCATAAACCTGACTAAAGTACCAGTAAGAACCACACCACAGTTTGAATGCTATGCTGTCTTGAAATTTTCTCTGCCAAGTTAATTAGTCCGTTACTCTTGAATTCAATCTCACTCAAGTTTTCAGGACATGGGCAAAATGCAGACAAATTCTTTGCCAGAATATAACATGGATGGCCTCTAGTCCAATTCCCTGTACACTCTTCATTCACATATAAAACTTCATTGGCATTGTCTTTACTATCTGTATTTCTATCAACATTCTTGTCTTCCAAACTCTCACCAGAATTTACCTATTAACCTCTGCTTATAGTGTTCTAGGGCTTCTCTCTGGCTGGAGTCTCCAAACTCTTTCAAATTCCTCCAACAAAACAGTTCCTAGGGCTTAAGAACCACATGGTCAGGTTTAATCACAGTTCAGCCATGACTCCCAAGTCTTAGTATCAATTTTCTATGTTGCTTACTTTCATAGCCCTGTGATCAAAATACCTGAGAGAAATAAATGAAGGAAGGAAAGGTTTATTTGGGCCCACAATTTCAAAGGTTCAGTCTGTCATGGCAGGGAAGGCATGGCCAGGAGCTCGGTCCAGGAGCATGTGGCAGAGGGCTGCTCCTGTCATAGTAGACTAGGAAGCAGAGAGAGATAGGCCAGAACTAAGGACCAGCATAACTTTGAAAGGCTTTCCCACAATGATCCATTTCTGACAGCTCTGACCCACCCCCAAAAGGTTCCACAGCCTCCCAAAATAGCACCACCACCTAGGGACCAAATATTCAAACATGAGCCTGTGGGGAACACTTCAAATTTGAACTATAACAGCATTTCTCAGTGTTACCGCTAGTAAACTCCTGACAAAGTAAACTTCTTGACAAAAGTTTTTGTTTTCTGTTCTTTGGGGGTTCTGATTGTGCACCTAAGGGAAGAAGGACAAAACAATTGCTCCACTGATCTAGAAGGTAAGAATGCTCCCTGATCATTTTGAGGTCCTCAATCCCCTGAACGTGTTCATAAAAAGGGTTGAGTGAATATTTTATGAGTTGAAGTGACTGATCAAGATGAAAGTAGTCTGGACACAGTGGTGCATGCTTGTAATCCCAATGACTGAAGAGGTGGAGGCAAGAAGATTACAAGTTCAAGGACAGAGGCAGTTTGTATAATTTAGCAAGACCCTATCTCAAGATAAAAAATATAAAAGGAGCTGGAGGTGCATCTCAGTGGTAGTGTTTGCAAAGTATGCACAAGATTCTCCTAGTACTGCCAAAAAAAGAAAAAGAAGAATGAGAAGAGGAAGAGGATGAGGAGGAGGAGGAAGAAGAGGAAGAGGAAGAGGAGAAAGAGGTCTGGGCTCCAAAGAGTGATCAGAGAAGCACATGTCTGGAAGCCAGTAATTCCTCTGGATCCACTCCTGGTACTGCTATATCCAATGGTCATAGTCAATGAGCAACTATAGCAACCACACAGCAGAACCATGGGGCTCAGATCAGAGGAGTGAAAGTATGGCACATTAATTAGTCATTTTTCCCTGGATATTTTGGAATGCCTAAGGCAAGTAACTTACAAACAGAAAAGGGTTATTTTGGTTCCTAGTGCTGGAGATTCCAGTCCATGATCAAATGGTCCTATGGAATGGTCTCTGGAAAGTCAGAAGACACATCATGCAGAACATGCCAGAGGAAACTACTTATATCATGAGCCAAAAAACAAAGAGAGAAAAGAAAAAGCAAAAGGAAGAAATTAAGGTCTCACAATCCTCTCCAATGACAAAAGGACTTGCCTCCAATGACATAAGGCTGCACCCCTTCAAAGTTCCATCACCTCCCAACAGTGCTATGCTGGGGACAAACCTCTAACACATGGACCTTTGGGGGACACTCAGCATCCAAACTATAGCATCAAGGATATTTATTTATTTATTTTGCAGTACCGAGGGCTGAGCCCAGGACTTTGCACATAGTTTGCAAGTGCTGTACCACTGAGGTGCACCCCTAGCTTCTTTTTTTATTTTTTTATTTTGAGATAGGTCTCTCTAACAGGCTGCCTCTGGTCTCAAATTTGTGATCCTCCTGCCTCTGCTTCCTAAGTCACTGGGATAACAGGCATGTACCACTACACCTAGTTGCAATAAAGGTTATCTTACCAAGGGTCTTATACTCCGACTGATGGCAAAGGGAACATGGAATGGAGACTAACAGAAATGTCAACTGGATGATCATAGTATATACTCTTATTTTGCCCTTGTTCAAATATATTAACTTTTCCTTTTAAAAAAATTTCCCTGACCCTTATTATTTCCTATACAATGTGTTAATAATAATTTGTATAAAAGTTTATTTATGAGATATCAAGATAAGATTATGATCAGCCAGAATAAAGGTCAGTGCACATTTTTTGTAAAAGACCTACTGATGGATATTTTAGGCTTTGTCGCTGGGCTACAAAAACAGCCAATAGTAATATGTAAACAAGCGAGCATGGCTATGCTCCAATAAAACCATATTTTTCAAAAATACATAGTGAGCTGGATTTGTCTTAGAAACTATGGCTTGCCAATCTCCTAAAGGATAAATGTATAACACAGTATTTGTAGTGACTATTTAAACTGAGTCTTCCCTTCGGGAAAAGGATGAGAGATCATTGCACTTCATTTTGCAGGAAAATGTTTCTGTTGCTATTGTTGCCTTAAAGTTTAATGATAGGTTTTTGCAGATCCAGACAAAGAAGTGCACTACTGAAGGTATTGAAAACTGGTTTGCTCAACTCCTTACTCAAACTCCTTTTATTATACTTTCCTATACAATAGAAGCTGAAAAGTTAAAACTTCATTTTTAAAAATTCTTTCCAGCTGAGGTTTTACACATGACTTAGGTTCCACCAAGAAGATACATTTGTACAAAACCTATAAGTAGAAGTGAATATAGAGGGGAAGAGCAGTACTCGGGGACAGTAGATAACTAGGCAAGCACAGGGGCAGGAGTATGGGTCTGAGGATGAAAATGCTTTTACCATGTGGTCTCTAATCTTACCAGCCCCCATGTGTCTGTTAGCTTGTCGCACTGTGGGGCTTGCATGTTGGTGTGATGACAGAAGCTATGGCACTGGTATTTCACACCAGCAGGGCCACCCAGGGTGGAAAGGTTTCAGCTGAGCTTCCAGGCTAAGACAGACTAGGCAGAAGGACCTGATAGCCCACTCCACCAAACAATTAGCCATTGAAAACTCTATGACTAGCAAAGAAGCACTGTCAAATATAGTGCCAGATAATGAGCTCCTCAGACTGGGAGGTATTCAGGCAAAACCTGGGGAACAGTTGCCTCCTCAAAGTAGAGTCAACCTTAATGATGGGAATGGAGTAAAGCCCCAGGGACCTCCTTTTGCTGATGTGGCACAACTCAAAATGAGACGAAACATAGTGGCTGCAACAATGGGCTCAAACATAAAAAGATCATGTGTATGGCACAGTTTAAGGTAATGTTTCATTCTGTTGTACATAGGGTCACTATGAGTTGGACTCAATTCAGTGTTACCTAACAATAACAAATATTACCAGAGTAGAGCAGAAAGCCACATGGAAGGATATTGTACTAGAAGCATTTGGGGCAGGAATAGGGACCATCTTCCAGAATCCACTGCTTCCCACTGCTAACATCCAAGCTTGGTTTTCTGACCTCTGGGAGAGGAGAATACTAATAAGCACTACTTTTATTATGTAAAAGTCTCCCTTTCTGAATAGAGACTATGCTTTCATAATTTCCAATTACCTGGCAATTAGTTTAATGTCTAGCATAGAGTTGTCATGTGTTAAATTGTAGTGAGCTGAAATTCATGCCTTGTTATGATTCTGCATAGAATGGATTATTACCTGAAACCTATATGGCTAGAAAATGCTATAGTCAGTACATCAATTTTCCTTTCCCACTACCAGCCAACTTCTGAGAGTTCAGCAAAGAAAGCCAATAGCACAAAAGCTTTTGAAATAAAACTCAAAAAAAGGAAACTTCAGACTTCATTGGGGTAAAACTTAACCTTTCAAAAAACAAAACCATATCTCTAGAGCCTGAAGCCATAGCCCTGTGGCATCCAATCCCATTAGATCTTGGAAGCTAAGCAGGGGTGGGCTGGATTAGTACTTGGATTGGAGACCCCCTGGGAACACCAGTTGCTGTAGGCTTTGGTTGGCTTTGAAAGCATTTAGGCTATTCCATGAATAATTAAGGATCTAGACTAATGGATTATTACCATTGTAATATTTATTCAACATGTAAAGAAAGTTTTCTTTAGTCTTACAGAAATATATGCATGTAAGTATCTTCTGGATTAAAAAACATAGCAAAGATCTTTTGTAACAGAAGGGTGAACAAGCATGTACACACCACGATACATGCCTGTAATCCCATCACTCTGAACCTGAGGCAGGAGGATAACAGTCTATGCAATTTAGCAAGACCCTGTCTCCAATATAAATAAGTAAATAAAATTTGAAAAGGGCTAGGGGTACAGCTCAGTGGTGGAGCCCTTGCCTAGCATGCACAAGGCCCTGGATTCAACCCCTAGTACTCTTTCTTTGGGAAAAAAAAAAGTTCTAAGGTCTCTGTTTTCTAGAAAGATACAGTTTACCCAACTCAACTATACTAGTAGACCATTTAGAGAAATAGGGGAGGAACTACTAAAAAAGCTCTTCTGTAAAGGTCCATATGCCTTCACAGGTAAATGTTGCCAAATCTTTAAAAATGAGACAATATAGTGTTACCACAAATACTTAAAACCATGAATAGGGAAACTTCCCAATCTCCTTTTGAAGTAAATATGATATCCGAGAATCTAGCAAAGTATGTACCAAAAAGCAAAGCCACAGACCTGTTTCAATTATGAATATTGTTGCAAAAATCTTAAATGTTAGTAAACAAAATCTAACAGTCTAATACTAGAATAAAAAATACCATCACAAACAAATTGAGTTTATTTCAAGTATGGGACAAATCTTTATATAAATCTGTCATCTTAATAGAGGTAAGGTAAAAAAAAATCATGTTTTTCAACTATACCGAAAAATCATTTAAAATTCAATAACCCATTTATTTCTGAAGTATTGACTATAATGTTAATGGGAAAAAAAAAAAAAAACAGTCATGACTGTCCAGCAGCCATGGGGCCAGACACGCAGAAAGGATTACTCTGCACCCAGAGTTAAGTGTCAGACTGAGGTGTGGGCCAGTGCCTTCAGGTGCACTGCCTTCCAGGTGAGAGTCTCAAGCTCTTTTTATTAGGCTCTTATCATAACATTAATCATTCTTATGAGTCAAGGGAAAGGGGGTTAAAGTATATTTTCTTATGAATCAAGGAGGGGTTATTATTTATGTTAGCATGTTCTGCTCACTGTATGTAGGCTGAACTGTGTCACATTTGCATGTATGCTGGGTCTATGCCCAAGGTCAGAGATAACAAAAGGGGATTTATAGGGTGGAGAGCTTCTAAGGGCTGAAGCCTTCACTGGCAAGCAGCTAGAGCCTTCTCTGACCACTTTTCCTTACATTTTCTTCAGCCATCCAGCCATGCCTTCCATAACAAAAAACAAAAAAACAAAAAAACCTAGAAACAATTCCCCTAGAGTGAGAGAGAAAACAAGCATGACCACTCTGATCATAACACTGTGGTGCTATGTTGGAAGTATGGAAGTATCAGTCAACATCAGGTATAGGAGATAAAGAATATGGTGACTCAAATCTCAGAGAAGCAACTAGCAAAATCCAGAGTAGTAAAAAAATCAACAGAATAAGTGACGGAGTTAAAAGAAACTTAAGAGAGGTATTAACCAAATACCATATTTGTACTTTTTTACATATTCTGAGTCTAGTAATGCAACTGTAAGACATGTATGAGACAGTTGAGGAAGTATGAACACTGATATGTGATGCTAAGATATTGTTGGTTTAGTAATGATGATATTAAAGATGTGTGCTTTTAAAAGAGTACTTATCTCTTAGAATTATATGCTGAATGAAATGCTAGATGTCTAAGATTACTTCAAAACAATGGAGTAGAGGGTTAGGGTAGATAGAAGTAAAATCAATGACCATGAGTTGATGATTATTGTAGTTGAAGATGGTGGATACATGAAGTTCATTATGTATGTTTACAATTTTCCATAATAAAAAAATGTATGTCCTTTTTTGCTACTCATTTTAAATTTAACTTTTTCCCCTTCTGGTGCTAGGGATCAAACAGAAGGCCTTGAGCATCCTAGGCATGCTCTCTACCACTGAGCTTCATCCCCAGCCTTTTACGTTTTTAAACTTTGTATGGGTATAAGGTTTAAAGAGTCCATGGCCACAAGAATAAGGAGATAGGATTTCTTTGGATCTTACAGATTTTAATGTGCCTACTTTCCACCATGGGCCTGCAGCTGTAGCCCTGTGGCATCCGATTCCGTCAGATCTCGGAAGCTAAGCAGAGTCAGACCTGGTTAGTACTTAGATGGGAGACCACCTGGGAATACCAGGTGCTGTAGGCTTGGGAGATGGACCTAGCAACCCACTCCCAAAAATGAATCTGCCATTGAAAACCCTATGAACAACAGAGAAGCACTGACAAACTGACAATAGTGTTTCCCCTGTTTTATGTAGGGTTGCTGAGTCGGATACCGACTTGATGGCACCTAACAACAACAATATCTCCAGAGGTAGTGCTGGATACTGCACAATGGCTGATATATATATATATATATATATATATATATATATATATATGATTTACATTAATAATTAATAATTAAACAATTAACTTACATTAAATATCTTAACGGTAAAGCCTAGATGTGGGAGAATATTACTTGTATACCTATTTTGCATAAAATACTATACTTTAAATGTTTTCTTATTTAATTCATGTAACATTGTAACATCACTAAGTGGGCTGGGGTTTAGCTCAGTTGGTGGAGTGCTGTTCTGCACTCTCTAAGGCCCTACCTTCAATCCCCAGCACTGCAAAAAAAAAAAAAAAAAAAAAAATGGGAGAAGGACTTGGCAGCCCACTCCCAAAACAATTCCGAAACAATCAGCCATTGAAAACCCTATGAATGAGCCAGGTGCGGTGGTGCACGCCTGTAATCCCAGTGACTCAGGAGGCAGAGGCAGGAAGATTGCAAGTTTGAGACCAGAGGCAGTCTGCATAATTTAGTGAGACCCTGTCTCAAAAAGTAAAAAAAAAATTGGCTGGGGGTGCAGCTCAGTGGTACAGCATTTGCAAAGCATGCAAGCAGGAGGCCCTGGGTTCAACCACCAGTACTGTGAAAGAAAGAAAAGAAAGAGAGAGAGAGAGAGAGAGAGAGAGAGAGAGAGAGAGAAGATGAGAAAGAAGAAAATCCGATGAGTAAATATATAGGGTCACTATGAGTTGGACATGACAACATCAGTAAGTAGACAAAATTTAATCTTCATAATCCCCACTAAATTGGTATTGTCAGAAACTAAAAAATGGGGTTGGTTAAGTAACTGCCAATAGATATTAATTCAAATGCCATTCCTGAATGGCATCATTCTTCCCATTGCCTTGGATTCTGCACAAGCTCTTCCCTCTCCCTAGAATGTTCTGCATTCTCCGTTTCAACTAATTACTATTTATTCATCCTTCATATCTCAGCCTAAACAATGCTCACTCAGAAAAAGTTTCCCTGACTCCCAACCAGATCAAGTGCTCTTCTTGCTGCCTATAGAATTTTTCTCCACATATACTCAGTTTTCAACTACTCATTTTAGGGCCTTAAATTTCTCTGTCTCCTCTATTAGCTTGAAGGTTAACTGAGGTTACATAAATTTGTTTCTTCATATCCCCAGTGCCCAGCACAGAAACTCAATAAATATTTTTTGAATGAAGAAATGTGTGAATGAGTGAATATAATGTCTAAAGTCATGCTAAGCACTTTATCTTATTCAATCTTCATAACAAACCTGAGTTATGTCCTATTATTTCCCCCATTTTTCAAGGGAGGAAGCTGAAGAGCAGAAATATAATAATTTGCCAAGGCTCACCTATCTAGTGAGTGGCAGCACTGAGTTCCAAGTCTGGAAACTTTCCACTGCACCACATCATCATTTGTCATGGTTTGGGTATTATGTTAGTGTGTCTCAAAGATTGATGTTTTGTAATTTGGTGTACAGTGCTATGGTGGAACCTTTAAATGACAGAGCCTAAAACAAGGTAATTAGGTCATGGGAGCAACATCCTTGGAAGGGATTAATGCTAGCCTCATAGAGTAAGTTAGCTCTCTTGAAAGCAAGTTGTTATAGAAAGAGAGAGCATTACTCCTCAACGCCTCTTGTTTCTTGTCTTACTATATATGACTACTGTCTTCCTCTCCCAAAAGCTCCCATCATGATACTATTCCACCATCTTATAATGTAGCCATCAGCGACCAAAACAATAGAGATTCCTGATCTTGGACTTTCACCCTCTAGAATTGTGATCCTGGGGAGGGAGATAGAGACAACTTTTTCTTTATATATTATACAGTTTCTGGTTTTCTGTTATAGCAAGAGAAATCTGACTAACATACTATTTTATGTTTCAGTGAGTATCTTCAGATAAATTCTTATTGCCCTTCCCATGAAAGTGAAGAATAAAAAGAAATCATTACAATACTAATAAGGATTCACAAACAATTTGATCACATGTTATAAATGCAGGGAAACACAATATCACAATTGGATTTGAGATTCTTTTCACACTTCTGTGGTAAGAGGCAAAAGCTGGGAATTTAGAAACTAAACTTTATGCTTAAGAGTTTTAGAACTAGCTCAACAAATTCTATGATACACATTATAAAGTAGTCATTTTAAGTTTTTGAAAAAAATCGCTTAAAAATTATAGATATGTGAATGGATTACCTTTTATAGAAAATTTCATCATCTGGATTATTTTATTTGTAAATGGACTTTTAGTTTTGAATATAATATATATATACGTATTTAGACAATTTTACATAAATCTATAAATGAAGAGCTTTCCTTCTTTTCATTTTTTGGTTGACTTTTGCAATATCTTATCTTCTCGATATAGCAGACATTACTCCTACTCAAAATGAATCCATTTTAACAACCTACTCAATATCCTTTCATGTATTGTTTATGTTCACATAATTCTATTTAATCCTATGCCTCTACATACTTATTTATACATTACAGAACAGTCTTTTTGTTATTGTCTCACAGGAGGAAGTTCATGTTATTTATGCTTGTCTGTTTCCTGTTTTCCTTCCTCAACCCCTCATAGAAATTCCTTCAACTCCACTCTGCTCTAACTTATACTTTTTAAATGACTGAATAGTATTCTATGGTCTGTATAAACTGTGTAATTTATTCCTTCCTCTCTATTGAGAGGAAATGTTATATATCTATGGGCCACTAGAGAGCACTATCAGAGCAGTGTCAAGTTAAGCAGAGACCAGTTGGGGCAGAGATTTGGAGACATGTTTGTTATTAAAATTGCCTATTGGTTCTCACTATTCCGATCAAGAGTTTGCTCATCTTTGGCTAAAGATGCAGAGCTGTTCTCAACTTCTCCACAAGACCTTGCTCAGGCGGGGAACAGAGAACTCTCTGGCTCTCTCCAAGCAGGACTGTCCCAGTATTCCAGGCTCAGTGGGATCATGACAGGCCCTCCAGGATTCCCTTTTCAGATTCTCCACAGTTGTTCACAAATTCAGAGGAAAAAGTCTCAGCAGAAATGTTATGACCTGCATAACCAACAAGAACAACCCCTATCATTGCTGCTACAGTACCACAATCCATGGAGAACAAAATAATTCAAGTCAACAGGCTAAGAACTTGACAAACATTACCTCATTTGATATTCATAGCAATCCTGTGATATAAGCCCAATTTTTATCCCATTATGCAGATGAAGTGTGTGATGTAGCTAAGACACAGACACAGACCCTGATGAGATACCGTGAACTTTTCCTCATCCCACTATTAAGCCAGCCACTATGTGGCCCCTCCCGCATCTCCGTCTTCAACTTCTGGCACCATCTGAACCAATCCAGGTTTAATCCAGTTCCCCATGGAGCATCACCCAGGCCCCAACGAACATTCTACCTGTGAGGCAAACTCCTCCTTCAAAAAGTTGGCTTACATTTTGCCCTATCTGTGGAGCTTCCCCCAGTAAGAGAATGGAAACCATTGCTTACTTATCTAATTTTTCTTAACTAACTTATCTTCCTCCACTGGAAGAAGAGTCCTAAAGCCAAGTCTTACTGCTCATAACATGCACCCAGTGCAGCAGTTGTCGCTTGGCAAATATTCAATATATGCTCATTACAATAAGTTACTGGATACATGAGTTGTGAAGGGTGTCTCTGAAATAACCAAAGTCAGGCCCAATTCTCAGCAGCATAAATAAATAAATAAAAGCCAAGAGGCATGGGTTGTTCCTTTCAGAGAAGATTTCTGTGACAAATTCATTTTCCAAGCCAATCAGTAGCAAATAAAGAGCCCCTAGCTTTTGTTCTCCCATTGAACCTGCAGTGCTAGTTTGCCTGTGGATCCGGATTATGGGAATTGAAGAAAGAGAGAAGCTGTTGGGCTATTCACGTATGACTAGGCTCTGCTGTGAATTATTGCTGAGCAATAAGGTTCAATTTTTTACTAGAGTGGAAATACTACAGAATGTAGAATTATATAGCAGCTCTTTAAATAAAAAGAAAGAAAAATTCACCTTTCATCAGAAAATTTTGTGGTTAGAAGGGTATATTATTTTTCTCTTTAGACGCACATGCAGAGACTGTTTGCGTTTGTTGGACTAACATCATTTCCTCTTGCAAAAGGCATATCAGTCCTCCAGGGAAAAGAAATGGAGACTGGTGACGTGCAAGTCACTAGGACCACAATTACTAGCATTCTCTCTCATATGGTGTTTTCTTTCTGTGGACTCCAGACACCACTAATGAGAATGCCCAATTATTACATCTATTGACCAGGAGCATTGCTTTTTCCTGCCTAATAACACAACATTCTCTGGCAGCTCATTCTAATGAGAAACTGGGAGATTGTGGGATTCTTTTCCAAGGGATATAATTGACAATTTATAGCCTACTTGCAACTTGCAACTATAAATTCATATTTTCAGGGCTATCATGAGGAAAACTTTGGAAAGATTGTCCCTTCACCTACAGAAGCTGTCATTCCACTTATTTAGATGTTTTGGGTCTAATCAAATAAAAGACAGTATTTTTTCTTTCATGCCCCAAATTCTAAATACATTTTTGATATCACAGATCCCGAGACTTAGATAGGAGCTCAAAATATTATCTGCCCCATACAGGAATAACTGCATTTAACTCATCCCTGAAAGAAAACCACCCACCTTTTCTCAAAAATAGCTCAAGGAGACATCATGCCACCGGTGCACCCTGCTATCTCTTGGCACAATTTGCTTCCTTAAGGCTGACATACCATTGTCTTCATTTCCTCCACTGCTCAAGTAGAAGCCTAGTTTTCCACTGCTTTCATTTCCTCTGCTGCTCAAGTAGGAGTTTAGTTATTTTCCATTGTCTTCAGCCTCAATACGGGCTTTTAATTGGACATGTGGTGCTGGCTTGTGCTGCTCTATCTTTGCACATATAATCCCATCTGCCTGGATATCCTGTCCTCACCTATGATTCACCCTTTCCCACGTTAGCCTCCAACACCAGGATCTTTGTGAAGGGCTTCCTCATCTCCATGTCCTGCTACTTCTCAATCTAGGACATTAATTAGCAGTTCCTGTGTGCTACCAATAGGTCCTCTAAAACTGTTTCATTTGAACTGTGGTCCTTAGATCATCAGCTTTGCTTAGGTTATCACCAAACAGGAGCAATCAGAGGCCTTACTCCTGACCTACTGGAAGCATTACATTAGGGTCTGCTATCTGGATTTTAATAAACTTGTTAATATTTAAGAATTATTGCTCTGCAATGGTTTAATCTCTGATAACTTTTGACAATTATGGATTTATCAGTCTCAGATCTGAAGGAGTATGATATGTAGTTATAATTTTACCAAACAAAATTGGGAAAGAATCTATGTAACAGCCCAGACTCTGTACCTTGCTGAGATTGTTACTCTTCATGCTTGATTACAGAAATATTTGGAGGGATATTATACAACATATATGGAAAGCCATAGTTCTATCCCTTGAGATTGTCAAAAGCCTGTGCTTTTGCCTTTTGCACATTAATCTGGTATTATTCCTTTGTATGTTAGTCTCCTATTAGCCACAAAGTCTAGGGTCATCTCTCATTCATCTCAGAATCCCAGTAGTAAGCACAGGCTCCAACACACAGTGATCATTTAAGATGTAAATTGAAAAACTACAAGAGTGAACATCCACAAGGGAGTGTTTCTTCCTGAAACCTCACTACTCGCTGTAGACAACACAGCCATCATAACTAATTTTGGTTTGGTCTCTGAAAATATTTTTGCCTTTGTAATGTTTCTCAAAATGTGTTTCCTGAACCAACTGACTACATTGGCCCTATCCAGTATACGTATCCTTTGCAGTCTCCTAGACTTACCCTATCATATGGAATTCTTATCTCTGGCTTGTGAGATTCAAAAATCCCAGGTGATTTTAATGAAGACAAAGCTAGACAACCTCTGTATTATGTGGTTACCCCAATTTAGGGCACTAACCACAGAATAAGAAAAAAAGTCCCTAACCAGAAGACTCACTATCTAGATTCAGTAGGAGAGGAGCCCTAAGGAATTATGGAAGAAAGTAAACATCCCATGGAAATTTTTCACTATGCAAAGATTCCAGACAGTCTCATGAGTTCCACTGTATGTTTGGATTAAGATCCATATCTTTGTCAATAGTTGCTTTGGGACATGGGAAAGGAACTTAAGAAGTTTCTTTTATTAAGCTACTCTTTACATAAGAGACCACTAAAATATGCTCCTAGGAATTCAAATCAAGGGAAGGAAAACAAGTGGTGGTGGCAGGGGAGTTGATTTTTAGGGAAAAAAAGAAGGAAAAAGAGCTAAACATAGAGTTTCATATTCTTTCCATGCCCCTTGTCTTGGTCACTTTTCTATTGCTAATAGTATAATACCACAGATATGGTTAAGTTATAAAGAAAAGAGGGGTTTTCTTTTGGCTCACAAGTATGTACAAAGTGGAGAGACTATATGTGGCAATTGCCTTCTTGCTAGCAAGTTTCTGGGGCAGTGGAGGACATCACATGTGACAGAGAGTGCATAAGAGACCCAGTCAAACTTGCTTTTATAGCAGTCCATGCTCAAGACAACCCATTAATGCATTAATTACATTATAATCCATTCACCCATGCATAAGGGCAGAGCCCCACTCACCACTCGAGGGTTCTACCTTGTCCCATCTCTTAATGTCTCACAATGGGGATTAAATTTCTGTCACATAAAAACACTACAGTGTGTCCTCATATACTGTATTCACCAGATCTGGCACTGTGAAACCTCTCCCTCTTCTCCAATGCCAAAATGACCATAAAAGGTAAATATTTTGAATCAATTCAGGACCTTGAGACAGCCATGACAATGCAACTAAAGACATTCACGAAAGAAAACTTCCAGAACTGCTTCAGAAAGTAGCAGGAATGATGAGATAATTGTATAAGTGTGTTCAAAGCTGGGAGAGGGTGGTATTTTGAGGGGGATTAATGGTAATATGCTGGGGTTTAGTTCAGTTAGTAGAGTGCCGCTCTGCACACGCTGAGGCCCTGGGTTTGATCCCCAGCACTGCAAAAATGGGAGAAGGACATGGCATCCCACTCCCAAAACAATCCCAAAGAAAACAGCCATTGAAGATCCTATGAGGGTTGACTTAACAGCACCTAACAATAGTAATGCGCCTTTTACTGTGGTATTTTTTTTTTAATTTAAACATTCACTGTATTTTTATTAGACTTTGTAAGTCCTCTGGGAAGGAAAATATATTGGTTTGTTTTCAAAATATAATATGGGAAGATGGTGATAAAAGTGGGCAGTTTTTGAATTGCCCAAATAACCCATGAAAAGTCAAAGCCAAACCAAAAAGTCACAGACACCATCTATAACAAAATCAGATTGTGAGTGATGCTCACAAGCCCCAAAAGAGGAGTGGGTGGAAGCAACTCACGAAGCCCCACATAGTATAAACACCTACCTGTAGAAGAGGAAGCCAAGGGCAGCAAGGGACATCAAACAGATCTGGGCATGAGACAACTGCAAACTATATTGACTGGAAATCATGGTCAGCCAACTGGAAGACAGTAGCTGAATTGCAAGGGCTTTTGTAGGTGGGCATGATGGGATGACAGGAAAATTTCGAGAGACTGATGCAATCTGAGACTTATAAACCATGAAAACAAATTTGCCTGGGTGTCCTTCCAAGAGAAAGCTCTAAGCTAGGAAGAAACTTCTGGAAATCGACCAACCAAGGAAAAAGAAAGAGAAAGTCTACATAAAGTAACAAAACCAGAGATGAGAAACAAAACTAAGAGTTCTCCAAAAGTATAAGACTGTATTTTTGAATAATAAAGAAAGAAAAGAAAGAACCCTACAGTTATATAGCTAGATATGCTATCTCAACCTATCTCTTCTTCTTGAAAGCTAAGGAAAACTAACTTCATATAAAAGTGAGCAGCAGAAAAGGATCATAGCTGAATTCTAGACAATATTTTTGTAAGAAAAGAAAGCACAGAAAAACATTCCCATAGATAATGAGAGCAACCCAGAGTAATTGCCACAGAACAGATGAAAAAATGTAACCTAATATTTTTAAATAAAGTAATAGAATTTTAATGGTATATTGTATGCAATAACAACATGAATAAGAATTAGAAAAACTTGGTTGAGAAGTAAACTAAGGCCAAAATTAGAAATCTTTTTTGAAAATCATTTCAAAATATAACATGTATCACTTCACAAAATATCCAAATGTTCAGTAAGAATGAAGAAAGGTACATAATGTCACTAGTCATCAAAACAACAAAACTAAATCAAAGTGTTGTCACTACATACCCTTTAGAAAGGCTGAAGTTGAAAAGACAAGTAACAAGGATATTCAAGGATGTAGAGGAACAGAAATTTTTATAAACTGTTGGTAGAGATGTAAAACAGTATAACTGCTTTAGAAAACTGCTTGGCAGTTTCTAATACAGGTAAAAATGTATCTACCATATGATCCAACAATTTGGCTCCTAGATATTTTTCTAGAGAAATGAGTGTATGTTCTCACAAAGGTTTATGTAAGAATGTTCATCATATCTATAATTCATGGTGGCCAAAACTTGGAAACAGCACAAATATCCACCAAGAGAATAAAAGATAAATTATTGTATATTTATGAATTTCTGATATAACGTGAATCTATCTTAAACACTATACTGAGTATAAAAAATCAGACAAAAGAGTATATACCTCTATGATTCTACTAATTTGAAATTCAGGAAAAGGAAAAAACAATCTATAGTTCTGGGATGTATGCAGTTTAGTAGTAGAGTGCTTACCTAGTAGGCATGAGGCCCTAGATTTGATCCCCAACATGTCCCCCACCCTACCCCCATACACACAGAGGATTCTTTGAGCCAGGTACTGTGGTGAACACCTGTAATCCCAGCACTGAGGTTATGGAGGCAGGAAGATGGTGAGTTTGAGGCCAGCCTGGGCTATATATCAAGTCCCTGTCTCAAAAAAATAAAATAAAATAAAAAATAAAAACAAACAAACAAAAGAGTCTTTGGCAATAGAAGTCAGAACAATGTTTCTCTCTTTTGGAAGTAAGGGTATTTACTGGAAAGAAGCATGAAGGATCTTTCTGGAATGATGGAAATGTTCTATACCTTGATCTGTGTGGTAGTTACACAGCAGTATACTTTCATGTGCTGGGGATTATATTAGTCTATTTTCTGTAGCTAATGTATAAATTTAAAGAAAAGTAATATATTCTGGCTCACAGTTCTGGTCAAAGGTCTAGAGGCCACATCTTGCGATGGTCCTCCAGCACCACAAGGCATCACGTCTCAAAAGACAGGGAACACAGGTATGTATGTGTGTCTTCCGACCTCTGTCCCTGTTCTTATAAGCTATCAGTATTCAATAATAGGGCTTGATTTTGATGAATTTATCTAATTCCATCCAATTCCTAAAGCCCCATTTCTAAACATAATGGCTGGATTAAGTTTCTATGCTCTTAACACTTCATAATGGGAATTAAACTCCAACATGAGTTTCTGAGGGACAAACCAAATCAGATTCAAACCACAGCATGGATACACAAGACCGTCTCCATGTCTGATAATCCGCTAGGAGGACTCCCATGACTCAGAACACAGTCATACTCATGGCTATCCTTTATGGCAAGGGGAAACATATGCAAAGAGAAAAGTACACTGGGCCAAATTTGGAGTAAACCAGGTTCCAAGCATCTGCTTCCGGGGAAGCCACACAGGATGCTAATTCCTGTAACAAGGAATTGTAACATATGTGAAGTGTTGTTTCCCAGGGAAACTTATTAGACACTCAATGGTAGGAATTTCTATTGAGAGTCAGTCAAGTAGGAAGACTCTGCCTAACATGTTCCAAAATTTCAGATTTGCAAAAAGAAAGCAAATATGTAGCATAAACCTACAGTTTCCATGAACACAATGAGGTACACTTATCAGAGAATGGTGGGAATCCTCCTGAAATTCAAGTTCTCAGACACAGGTCAAGGGCCAACCCTGCAAGCAAGTCTTTGTAGGGATAACAGTCAGGATTGCCATGTTAACTTTTGTCTGCACAATAAGTAAAACTTCACCATGCTATACACTAGATTCTGGTGTTTTACTGCATATAGGTTATAAATCAATTTAAAAATTTTTAAATATCCCTGGTTCATAGATTGCCTTCTGTGAGCAGTTGTGACAGGTTAAGTAAGAAAATCATAATGACACTGGAAGCTTGTAAACTGCACAAAGTAATGGGACTCCACTTTCCCAGCTTGCTTAGGACTCAACCTTCTGAGAGTAGTTCCAGGTCTTAGGCAGAATAACATGCTAGAGAGAACAAGGGCTTTGGCACCAAGCCAAACTGATTGTAAAATCTGCCTCAATTACTTGTTAGCTGGTTGACAATAATCAAGATATTTTGTTTCTCTGAGCTCTAGTCTCCTACCAGCAAGATGAGGGTGGCAATATCCGTACTGAAATGTTGTAAGGGTTAGATGTGATAATACATGCAGTAGGCACTCAAAAATGACAAGTTCCTTCCTAAAGGAGTGGAAATCCCAGAACAAAGGATAAAATACAGGGGGCTAAGCATGGTGGTACAAACTCATAAGCCTAGCACTTGGAAAGCACAGGCAGGAGGATCATGAGTTTGAGACTGGCCTGGGCCACATAGCAAGAAAGAAGAAGAATGAAGATGAGGAAGAAGGGGAGGAAGAGGAGGAGGGGGGGGAGAAGGAGGGAAGGGGGAGGAGGGGAAGGGGAGATGATCCACTACATAAATGAAAAATTACAATTGCAAAGTGCCATGTAACCAGGCATGGTTGCACATACCTGTAATCACAGTGTTCAGGAGGGTGAAGCAAGAGAATCGAGTTTTAGGCCAGCCTGGAGTACATAGTAAGACTCTGACTCAAAAAAAGAAAGAAAAGGAGAAAAAGGAAGGAAGGGAGGGAGGGAGGGAGGGAGGGAGAGAAAGGAAGGAAAGGAAGAAAAGTACTATGGGAGTTATTCAGAAGTCCAACCTCTCCATAAGGCTAGAAGGTGGCCTGTACTAGGGCCTTAAGGAAGAGGTGAGGTGTGAGCTGGTATTGAATGTTTGGTAGGATATGGAGATTTGGGATGAAGAGCTGGGCCTTAAGGACTAGGATAGGGGAGGTGCAAATTAGCAAGCCATATTCAAATCAGGGTTTTGTCAGCCTAAATTCTGCTACAAAAAGTAGCATCTATGTAGCTACATGATGTGCCATGACCAGGCCATTATGGACACCAAGCACAATTCCATGCCAAATGGGGTGGCACATAGTATCTTCTAATCTGGATGTGAGGCAAATGCCATTTTTGCCTCCTGGCACATAGGAACATCAAGCATGGGTGTGACCTCAACCAGGACCACCACTGGGTCCACCAGGAAAAAATATGGCTTCTGCAGAAACACAAATACCTGCACAAGCTTCCCCTTGTTTGTTACAATCAGGACAGAGTCTACTTTCTTTTTTCTTTCATTCATTCAATAGCTATTTCCTGAACATGTGGTCCATGTCAGGCATTGTGGTATACCCTGTGGGTGAAACACAAGAATCTAGCCCCAGAGGATTCACAGACTGGTCCAAAAGGCTACACAAGCTGCATGTAAATGCCTGCATTACAATAGAGAACAGTAGGTGTTGTAGGGGAGAGACAAAGAGCTTCAGGAAACCACACAGTGGGACTGAGCCCTAGTCTGGTTCATCTTGTCTCTACCCCAACCATGTGCCCACTACTGACTGTAAAACTAAAGGGTGCATGTGATAAGCTCGCTACTTCCCACAAGTGATCAAATGAGAAAACACCAAGCTCTAGGTAAGGTCGGAGTGCCCTCTACTGAAACAGGAAGCTGGAATTAGAAGAAAAAATTAGTCCAAGTAGAAAAGCAGAAAAACACGCTATTCTCCTTTGTTTATAGAAATGCATAAATATTTCCTCTCCTAACAATAACCCATCAAAAACCTCATTAGATTATCATGTTCATTGAGATGGAAAGCAGTAAAGGAAGACAGGGAACATCAAGCAGATGTTAATAGCACAATGGCAAAATAGGTTTAGAATAAACAGCGCATAAAAATTTTCCAGGTACATTGGTGGGCTATCCAAAATCCAACGTATATTAGCCTAGGCCCTCATCATAAAAAGAGCACACACTAGAGGCCAAACTCTTGGGAAGTTACTATGTAATTTTTGCTCTCTTCATCTCAACATTTTATGTTTATAAAAAGAAAATAAGGAAGATACTTAAATGTATATTATTAGGTGAAAGAAAACAATCAGAAAAGGCTATCAACTGTGAACCCCAACTATATAAGGTTCTGGAAAGTCAAAACCATTCAGCAATAAAAAAAGTCAAGGATTAAGAGGGACTGAAGGACGAATAGGCAGCAAAACTTTCCTGTATAATGCTATAACGTTGGATACTTGTCATTATGTTGTTGTTAGGTACTGTGGAGTTGCTTCTGACTCATAGCTACCCTATGTACAACAGAATGAAACACTCCCCAATTCTGTGCCAGGCACATGATTTTACTTATGTTAAGCCCATTGTTGTAGACACTGTGTCAATCCATCTAAATGAGGGTTTTCTTTTTTCATTGACTTGCCACTCTCCCAAACATGAGGTCCTTCCTGATTACATGTCCAAAATATGTAAGACACAGTCTATCCATCCTTGCTTCCAAGGAGCACTCTGGTTGCACTTCTTCTAGGACAGATCTGTTGGTTCTTTTGGCAAGCCATGGTATATTGTATATTCATTTCCAGCTCTCATGCCATGGTATTTTCAGTCGCATCGTATGGTTGTGAAAACAGACATGTCATTACACATTTGCTAAAATCTACAGAGTGTATAACTCAAAAAGTGAACACTAATGAAACTACACAGTTTGAGTGACAATGATGTGGCAATGCAAGTTTATCCATTGTTACAGATATACCGCTCTCATGCAGAATGTTGGTGGGGGTGTGCATACGTAAGCACAAGGGACACGCGGGAGCACTGAACCTTCTGCTCAATTTTGCCATAAATCTTAAACTGCTCTGAAAAACAATAAAGTCTACTTTAAAAAATAATTTTTTAAAGCTCAAGTTAAGTCCATCATAAGGGCAGGCCTCAAAGAGCAAAATTGTTGTTGTTAGGTGCCGTCAAGTTGGGTTTGACTCATAGCGACCCCATGTGCAACAGAACAAAACACTCTCCAACCCTGTGCCATGCCTGGCACTATGTCAGTGTTCCTCTGCTATTCATAGGATTTTCAATGGTGGGTTGTTTCAGGAGTGGATTGCCAGGTCCTTCTCCCAAGCTTGCAGCACCTGATATTCCCAGCTGGTCTACCATCCAAGGACTAACCAGGCTGATCCTGGTTAGTTTCTGAGATCAGGTGGAATCAGATGCCAGGGTGCTATGGCTGCAGACAGAAAACAAAGTAAGTAAACAAAAAGGTCCTTTGTCTTGACATCTCAAGGGACTGTAAATAGGAAGGGCAGGCAGGTGTGTCTCTGGTGGGCTATATGGTAGTATGAGCTTCAAAGAAAGACATATTATCTCTTTCCTCTTGTCAAACCTCCCACTCCCAGGCAGCAAACTACAGAGGAGTGGTTACCATTACATATGCCAGAAACTGGTTAAATTTTCATTGATTTAGTAGAAATTGAAACATATACTCAAAAGCTGCAATCATTATAATCTTAACTCTTACTTTTGACATTGATTCTAAAACTGTAGAACTCAAAATGACTTTCAGACTGAAGTATGACGTGAAAGAGAGAAGTGAATTTCTTAAAGGATGCCTCTCCATCAGCGTGGGAGTGCCTGAGCAGCTGATGGGCAACATGCTGGGGACATCTCCTCTGTGTAACACAAAACAAGAAGCAATCCACTGGCTTATAAAAGTGGAGGTTCTATAAGTGACTCCTTAACAAAATGAGTTACTTTGTTATGAATTTTTATTAGTAATTTTTAGTGGATATATATTTTTTTCATAGGGTTTTCTTTTTTTTTTATTAGTGGATATATTAATGGGTTTCATCATAACATTCCCATACATGAATATCATTGTACTTTGCTCATGTCCCCCTCTTTTTCTTCCTCCCCACAAATGGTTCCCCCTTCCACTTATATGTCTTGTACATATATATTTAAACCAACATTTTGCCTATAAGAGAAAACATGTGATCTTTTTCTTTCTCCCCCGCCCATTACCCTTTCTTAGGAAGAGTTACTTTATAGCAGCAATAGGGGCTGCTTTTGGTTTTTAAATGAGGACACTTGCAAAATGTTAATATCTTTGGGTTGGATTATTTAATCTGACGTCTTTTTTCCACTTAGAATTAGTTTCCAAATATGGATCCCAGATTTTGAAAAAGTATAGTTAATAAATCTGCAAAAATGTCTCGAGAGGCATACTATAGTCACTGACTTACCTAGATTCTTGGGTAACTAACAATTTTTAAATGTCCTATGATCTTAATTATCAAATGAGGTCTAACTATTTCATCACTCCTGCATGATTAACATGCTAGGACAGGCAAAAAGGTAAGAGGGAGGTCTCTGGGGAACAGGTGCTGAATGCCTTACTTGCAATAAACATCCCCAGCCACCACAAGTCTGGACATCTGGTAGAGATTTTGTAGTGATGAACATCTGGAATTTAATTTGCTACATGTAGTAGAAACTCCTTCCATAAAAGCATCTCTACTTTATTCAAAGCAATTTGCAGTCTTTTAATCCACTCACACCCCCTACTTAGGCCCTTGGAAAAAATAATTTCCACAACGCCTATTGGGACAACTTTTTCTTGGCTTTGCAAAATGGTGACAAAATGCATTTCAAGCAAGGTTATTCCAGCTTCTTCTTCCTTGTTTAAATCTATAGATGAGCTCTGGCTTTATAATTAAAGTGACCTCAGACAACACTCCAGTTTAATTAGTCAAAGTTGTCATTTATTCCATGGCCTACAGATCCAACAGTATGTATGAAGGCACAGTAAAAAGGTACGGGGAAATAGCAAGCAGTGAGTTCACTTGTGTTTATTGAATTCATTTGTGTTTATTGCACACAGTGTTCTTTTCTTGTGCAAATGGTCTTTTGCAACTCCTCTTTATATAGTCAATAGATTATTTGCTTCATTGCAAATGGCTGCTATCAGTAAACACTCTTACTTTCATTTGTGTGACCCAACCATGACTTCCTGGAGATAAGATGGCTTACATTTCAACACAATGAAAAACCTATTCCAAAGGATTTCTTGTATGAAGACAGAACTTAAAGAAACCCTAATAGATCAACCTTAGATGAGATAGCTTTTTCCTTTTTTTTTTTTTATCCTTTTGTTGCCATCCTTAAATACAAGGTCACCTGACCCCCAGAAAGGAAGAGGTAGCCACTAGATAATATTCACCCCTTCTTTATAGGATAGCAGAATCCCTCTTTAAGACAGTGGGGTGCCCATAGGTTGAAAGGCTAGAAGCTGACATTCAGATCTTGGGTGTGCCCTCTTCAGTCCTTTCTACATTTGGCTTATGGGCAGTTTCATGAGCAATATCAAGCCAATAAGTACTTCTCTGAGTGATTTCTTCCTCCACTGAAACATCCTGAAAGGAAATGTTGACTCCAAATTACTCACATCAGCATTTGCTACCATCACCAACACACAGCACATTAAATGAAAGCTGCCCTCAAACAAGACTGTTACAAAAAGGTTATGTTCCTTTCTTTCACTTAGTTCCCCTCACAGCAAAATTTCCATTTAGATTTAATATATCACATTCAGTCTTCTAAAGTACTTATTTGTCTACTGATTGAAACGTGTATTTATTGCCGTGAAAAACACGTTTAGCCCCCAAAATATATCTGTGTAGTTGGGACCTTTTGAAATGTAAAAGGTACATATGGGGAGCATACAATATGGAAACAGTTTAAGTGTGTTTCTCTGAGTTGGTACCGGATGATCTTCTTGTAGTCTTTGGCCTTAAGACAAAATGAAACCTAAAATTGACTGAATTTAAAGGGAAAGAGATTTGTGGTGGTCAGCATTGAATATATTGGATTGGGAACTTTTTTTTTAAGGAAAGGAAGCTTGACAGAGTGCAACCTTTTGACACAACAAAGGACGGAAACTGATCTGAGTGTCCATAACATGCCATTTGCTATGATGATATTGTCTCATCCAACCATGATCTCTGGTTCCCCTGTTTGTATTGGAGCCATTTCCTGAATGATAGCGCATTCCTGTTTGACACACCATGCCTGGGAAAAGGCAGTATCACTTACCCCCACCCAGGCAGCCACAAATGTGATACGTCATCAGAACCCTCTCTGTTTCCGTTGCTGGGCGTTGTTCATTCTGCAGGGTTAGCGTCTTTCTCTATTTACTTCCTGCCCAGTTAAGGGAAATCTAGAGAGTATCCAGATTTTGTTTCAGAATGAATTAGCAAGGCTCATAGAAAAGAAAATGAGAAGGAGGAAACACATTTTAAAATTCAAGATTTATAATAGAATTTTGAAGCCAATAGAATTCATGTGTTCCTCCTCACTTAAAGTATGGTTTATGGACCAAGAGCATCAGAATGTCTGGGGAGCATATTACACAGGCAAAACATCAGATTCCACTCAACATCTACTGAATCAGAAACTGCATTTTAACAAGATACCCAAATAATTCATGTGCACCCTAAACTTTAAGATAAGCTGATCAAGTTCAACCCTATATTTCCAGATAAAGAAATTGAGCCCCAAAGTAAGTGACTTGGGCCAAATAGCAAATCTGTGTCACAGAGAATCTAGGCCTAGAACCTTGCCATGAATCCTCTAACTAGTCTTCTTTCTCTGTATATAAATGGAAACTATGTAGCTCAGATACTTTAGGAGTATTCAAGTCATCTTCAGCCTGCAGGTTGTACTAATTTCTCCTTAATCATTGGAGCATCCTCATTTCTCTTCTCATCAGTCTTAGCTTTCATTACAACCTTTCTCCTAAACACTCCTGAATGCCCCCATGGACCCTTTTCTCAATGTGCCACACCCTTTGAGCTAAGCACCACTGAGAATAAAGTCACCCTGTCACTTTCTTCATACCTGCACGCAACAGATGAATAATGCTGGAGAAAAGTCATTCAACTGCCCAGATTGCTTTTAGTTTCCATTCATAATCAGCTATTTTTATGGAGCCCTGTGCAGTGCCAACTAACCCTATTCTATTTCTCTCATAGTAGATTTTCCATCATTTTATACCTTTTCAAATTCCCTCAAAATTCTCACAATCCATTCTCAAGTCATGACTTGTCTGTAACTTCAGAAATACTAGAAATAATTAGCTACTAAGCCTCTTAACTTCCCACTACTGTTGCTAAATTGGACTGCTCTCCTACATCGGCCCACACCCTTCTCTCCTTTCTACACTGACAGTGGATAAAGTGGCCACCTCCTAAAAGAAAGCTACTTGCAACAGGTACCATGAAACCATTCACTCTCCCCTTCTTAGAAACAGATCTTGATCCACAGATCATCTCCTCTCTTTCCTGAGCACACATTCATGCTCACAACCCATGCACACATCCGTACTTCTGAATCCACTTCATCAGCATCCAGTTGCATCCTGGCAACTCCCTTTTCCTCCTCTTCTTCCTCTTCTTTCTGTTTCTTCTACTTTTTGAGACATGGTCTTGTTATATATAGCCCAGCTTGACGTTGTACCCATGATCCTCCTGCCTCAGCCTCTAATAGCTGGGATTCTCGGTATGTGCCACCGTGCCTGGCTATGGTACCTCTCTCCTTAATGAAGAAGCAAACAAGCAAAGCTTTGGAGAGAACCCCTTTAGTTTATGCCTCTCTCAATTCTGTCCTTCACAGAAACTTCATAGAAAAGTGTTTTTTCTATCTGTGTAGCTTTTACTTTTTCATCTTACTTTCACTGCTTTTCTTTCACTTCATTTAGTGTTTTTTCTCCAATTTAAGCAATAGAAAGCTTAAAGAAAGGGGGAAAAGTCACTAGAATCACTACCACTGAGAAATAATCATCTCTTTTTTTAATAACATCTCTTTTCTAGAAGATGAGTAGATGGAGGGAAAATGAACAATGGGATATTACTCTATGTGCTATGTTTTAAAACATAAAATTTAATTGTACTTGAATTTAACAGTAGAGGTTTGGAAAGTGAAATGAAAAGATTGACTCCTTACTTTGAACAATAAGAAAATTGGCCTTTTATAATTCCCTTCACATTCTTATAAGTTATATTTATATTTTAACTGTGTCAAGATTTTTAATACTTAACATCTGTTCTTTAATTATCCTCCTCCAGTGTTCAGCATGGCCTGCAGCCATAGCACTGTGGTGTTGGATCCTGTCAGATCTCAGAAGCTGAGCAGGGTCAGGTCTGGCTAGTACTTGGATATGAGACCACCTGGGAACACCAGGTGCTGTAGGCTTGGAAGAAGGACCCAGCAACCCACTTCCAAAAAAGAATCAGCATTGAAAACCCCATGAGTAGCAGAGAAGCACTAACAGTACTGTTTTGCCTATTGTATGTAAGATTTGCTATGAGTCAGATACCGAGTCCATGGCACCTAACAACAACAACAACAGTGTTCAGCACTAGTTCTCTATTTAAATGTATCTAACCCTCACCATTGATTGCTTTTTACCATAGGTTTTCCAAAACTACATCTATTTAATAAATATATTTGCAACCCTAGACACTGGAGATGAGGGTGAAAAAACCTTCTTGAATCATGGAACTTATATTCTAGAGGAGAGTGAAAACAAGACAAACCAAAAACCAAGATAAGCTTCAGACTGCATGTGGTAACCACTGTCTGTATAAGGACATATGGTGGGGAAAGGCTATTTTAGTCAAGACTCTTCTTTGGATGTGACATGGGAGCTAAACCCTGAAGGATGCAAAAAAGAGCCAGTCAAGAAAAGGTTTTATAGGGAGGAGGGGACAATCAACGTAGAAAAACCTAAGGCAGAAATAAGTTTGACAGGTCTGAGTAAGAGAAAGAAGGCCTATGTGGCTTACAGCTCAGTGGGCAGATAGGAGAGATGTGTGGGTGAAGATATGGATGGGTGACATGGCACAGAAAGGATTTCAGGGCAAGATAGGATGTTGTGAATTAATCAAAAAGGAATACAAACCCAATATAAGCACGAGGGGACCGAGGGATATGAAGTGATTTACATTATTAGAGGAACAATTTGATTTCTATGTAGAAAATGAATGGAAAGAGGAGGTGGACAGAAATGCAGAAACAGGAAGATTACTGTAGCATTCCAGGCAAGGGTTGATGATACCTTGGGCTAAAAAGAAAAACTAAGGATATAGAATCGCAAACAAGATATGCATTACAAGAGTAGATGGAACATGCTATTAGATTGGAAGCAGGAGAACAACAAAAGTGGAACCAAGGACAAATCATAGTATGTATTTAGTTGGTTGGCCCATCCATTGGTTTTGTTACACTTGAGCAACTGGGTTTGAATTGGTACAGCTTACTGAGAGGGAGAAAGCTAGAGAAGTAATAGTTTGGATGGGGAACAGAGGCTTGGATATCTATCTGAAATCCAGTAGACAGTAGTATCTATGAATCCAGAGTTCAGTGGAGAGTGAAACTGAGGAAAAGTCAACATATAGATGAAGTTAATATTAAGGAAATGACTGAAACCACCCAGGGTAGGTGAGTGGCCCTCAGTCCTTGCTGTGCCACAAAATCACCTGAAAAACTCCAACAAAAACTTGTGTTCAGTTTCTTCCCCCCAGGTAGACCAGCAAACATGAGCATGGGGGGTGGCATCAGAGCGGACAGAGCAGACCCAGGGAGAACACTTCAGGTATACCAGTATGTACAGGTCAGAAAATAGAGAAGCCAGGAAGAGAGCCCAGGGAAGAGCAGTCAGGGAGGTGGGAGGAGGACTAGAAAAGCTGTCCTTAGCTATCCTCGAAGCCAAGACAAGACAGTATCTTACAAAGAATGGAGAGGTTGCTCTGCTGCTGAATTACTAAGATGGCGGCCCAAGTAATAGCAACATGGAGGAGCGTGGTAAGCAAGTTACCATCTGTTTGCTTTGATATGTGAAAGGAAATGACCTGCTAAGAGACTGTAGTGATGCTAAAAGTTGGAGGAGAGAAAGGAAAGTGAGAAAATGTCATTTGGGGAATCAGGAAGATAGGAGAATATAAAAGGAAAGCCAGGAGGTATTGAGTACTCTTTTGAAAATTATGAACATAAATTTAAAGTTGGACTTAACAACAACAATTAAGTCCATTTGTGTTCATTATCTCAACCCTGTTCAGATGCTCAAGTTGGCAGATAATTGAGCTTAATCATGGTAGTGTTTTTGTGGGGGGGGTTATTTATTTATATTTATTTTTGTGTATTTATTTTACCAAGTGTGATGAAGGGGAAAAGATAAGGGAGTTAACTTAAACAACAAATTTCTCAGGGGTTGATTTCCATAAAACAAAATCTCCAGTATGAAAAAGTTCTTGCTCTAAACCAAGTACTTTCCATACCAGACAGACTACTGTTCTGACTACTGTTCTAACAAGGTGGCTGTTGTTATTAGGTGCTATCAAGTCTGGTCCAGCTCATAGCAACCCTATGTACAACAGAATGAAACACTCCCCAACACTGTACCATGCCCACTACTATGTAAATGCTTCTCTGCTATTCATAGGGTTTTTGATGCCTGATTGTTTTGGGGATTATTTTTTAGAAGTGGGCTGCCAGGTCCTTCTCCCATTTTTGCAGTACTGGGGTTTAAACCCAGGGCCTCAGAGAGTGCAGAGCAGCACTCTACCAATTGAGCTAAGCCCTAGCCCTCTAACAAGGTGGCATTTGCCAAATACACATAATAGTAATAATAATAGTAATAATAGTAATAATAATAACAACAACAATAGCAACAACAACAACTATTATTCAGATTTTCATGAAATGTTTTTTGCCTGTGCTGGATAAAGAGAATATGAGACTAGAAAATGTGATCAACAGTGAAAAGTAGTAGTGACCATAGACTGGGTATCCCAATGAAGTAGAAGAATTGGTAGGGTGAGGACCCAAAAGTGAGCCAAGAACCAGTGGTGGGGAGCCCCTGCATTCTAACCACTTTCAACTCATGCATTTTTCCTCCGTGGTCACTAGGATTACCTTCAGCATTTCTTGTATGTAAATAATTTGATTTTCAGCTGTGTGTACTGTTTTAGGTTGTTTCTAATTTATGTTTCTAATTAAATTTTATAATGACATTGTTTTGTTTCTTAAGTTGTTCCCTTAACTCCAAAGCTCCCTTTTCATTTTGTTCTGTTGGTTTTGTTTTTGTTGTTTTCCCATCCTGTTTTTGGAGCCTTATTTTATAGGTTCCTGTTCTTAATAAGGAATTCTTGTTCACAATTCCTCTATGACTCAAAACACTCATGGAAATATGGACGGAGCTATTCATCTGTTTTGCCTACCGTGTTCCCCTTCTCTCCCTCCTTGCCACCTCTTTTCCTTTTTTCCTTCCTCTCTCCCTTCCTTCTAGTCTTTCTGTCCTTTCTGCTTTTTTGTGTGTGCTTTCCTCTTTCCTCCTACTTCCTTCACTCTCTGTTTTCTCCCAGTCTTCCCTCCTTCCTCCCTCCTTCCCTTCTGTCCTTCCTACCTTTCTTCCCTCTCTACTCTCAATTTATTTACTGCCATGGCTTTTATTTTTCCCAAGCTTAAGATAAAAAACTGTAACCAGAACTTCTCCCCACTCTGCTGAGATGGCAGGATGATTTCAAGCTAGGCTTAAAACTAACTGGAAAAACTCCTGAATATTTTACAGTGGGCCCTTGAGAGCCACTACAAGAGAGCAGAAGCCACGCCCTTTAGCTTATGCCCACTAGTGCTGCTGCTCCAGAGCAGCACTTTCTCAGAGTCTTGAACTAGTTATTCTGCCCTTCTTAGTCTCCACACTTTCATCTTCATAAATTGGTCAACAATACATAATGACATAAAGTTGTGGTGCTTAAATAAAATAATATTGAGTTCATAAAATCCTCCAGATTCATCAAGGACATTTATTTTGGGGGAGTCTTTGTGGAGCTGAGCTCTGACTTTGAGGTTTTGAGGAGTCTCCAAATAAATAGACATGTTTCTGCACTTACTCTCTATGTAATTCATTTGTGAAGTGATACTCCTTTTCTCTTCCTCTTTCTCACATGCACACGTGTCCAGTTTAAGCCACTTGAGTAGCCGGTGGTGAAAACTGTTTCTTGCATTGCCCCACTTCCTTGGGGAGCTCTGATGGGTTATTCTGGCTTCCAGCCCCTGCCACTTCCTCATTCCGCAGAGAAAGCACATTCTCAGCTCTCACACCCACAGACCACATAGGAAAACAAAGGTGAACTTAAGTAAAAATTTTCAGTTCCCTCCACACTCTTTGGTCCACTATTGTCTGTAACCTTGCCAATCTCTTGCCCCAAGACTCCCAAATAGAGAAATCCACCAAAGCAACCAGGAAGAGAGGATAGAAAGTGCCTTAACCAAGTCTCCATCTTGTCTGAGACCTGATGTGGTCCTGAGAAGGTCACAACTCTGCCTGCACATAGCCTGGAGGGCCAAACTCTGTATCTTGATAAGAAATTTTACTAGAAGGCAGAAAGCACTGGGTTTGCATCCAGCCAACTCTGATACAAAGGCTTCAGTTTCCTTATCTGCATCTTGGACACATTAATTATACATAGTCCATTGTGTCATGTAAAGATTAACAGAAATCATCAGTATGATCCCTAGCATAAAAAACGTGTTCCTGTTAGCTAGAATAATAACCATTAGTAAGTTTATCTTACCAAAGATCTCTTTCCAATGTTTGAGAAGCTTGACTTTTGACTTTCTTATATCCTTCAGTAAATCTCAAATTCAGTATTTAGGATTTGTTTCACTGTGTTGCTACTTTTCATGTCTCCAAAAGATCTTTTGTAATCCTTTATGTGACCTTCTCAATAGGAATTTTTCTGTGTGATTTTGCTTTAGATGTCAATTTAGACTCAAAAAAAAAAATATATAAGATTCATTTGTTCAGCAGATATTTATTTGTATTTGTCAAAAAATCTTTTAAATCTTTTTAATCTTTATACTACTCCCTTTCCCTTGATTTTTACAATGAAGTCAATAAAGAAACCAATGTTGATGGCCATAAGAAGAGCTATTAGGGAGAGCCCTTGAGGCCCCAGAGAAAAACAACAATTTGCCGCCTCCAGGATCCTAGAAACTAAGTGGGAAATACAGGTAGCTAACAAATGTATTGTGTAATACCTGTTAGACACAAAAAAATAGGAGCCCAAGGGTCAAAGTGAGCTAAAGTGAGAAATTGGAAAAGGAAGAGACAGGAAAGTTTTTTGTTTTGGTTTCATTTTGGTTTTCATTTTAGTTGTTCAGTTTGAAAGTGACAACTGAGTAACTGAGGTATAGTCACTCAAATAAAGGAAAAAGACAAGGAAATCTCAGCCAGGAGGAACAATATATGCATAAGTGCCAAAACATTATAGAGCCTGGTCCTCTGGGAACCACGTTGTTGTTGTTAGGTGCCGTCAAGTTGTGTCCAGCTCATAGGAACTTTCATAGGGTTTTCAATGGCTGATTGTGTCAGGATTGCCTCAGAAGTGGACTGACACATCCTTCTCCCATTTTGGCAGTGCTGGGAATCGAACCCAGGACCTCAGAGACTGTAGAGCAGCACTCTACTAACTGAGCTAAATCCCAGCCCCTGGGAACAATACATAGTTTTATTTGTTAAAAATAAGGAAAAAGATAGAGAAGTTCCAGGGGAGAAGCTGCAGGCACCAGGTCAACCAGTTTATATCACAACCTGATGTCAATGGAGAGTGACCAGAGGATTTTAATCAGAAGAATAAAGAGACCAGACATGTGGGAGGTCCCTATAGTAGTAACATGGACAAGGCAGAAAGGGAAGCAAGCCTGAAGATGGAAAGACAAGTTGGTAGGTGAATGAAGGCAAAAGGCAAAAATGAAGGGCTGAACTAAGATGCCTGTAAGAGATACGGGGTAGCAAAAGACATAATTCTTGATGAAAAAATAGATGTGATATGTGAGAAAAAAGAAAAGTCAAAGATAACTCTCAAATCATTGGCCTGGGCAGCTAGAGAGACTGTGGTGACATTGATGTTGCTGCTCTTAGGCACCTTCAAGTCAAGTCCAATTCATAGCAACCCTGTGTACAACAAAATGAAATACTCCCCGAGACTTTGACAAGTACGTGATCTTTTTATGTGTAAGCCCATTATTACAGACATTGGGTCAATCCATCTACTTGAGGGCTTTTCTTCTTTTGTTGACCTGTGATTATCTCAAACATGATGTTCTTCTCCAGGGACTTATCCTTCCTGACATATTCAAAATACATAAGACGCAGTCTAGCCATCCTTGCTTCTAAAGAGCACTCTGGTGGCACTTCTTCTAGGACAGACCTATTGGTTCTTTTGGCAGTCTGTGATATATTCAATATTGGTCTCTAGCACCATAATTCAAAAGCAACAATGCTTCTCCTATCTCCCTTATTCAGTGTCCAGCTTTCACAACCATATAATGTGACTGAAAATACCATGACATAAGTCAGGTGCATCTTTGTCTTCGATGTGACATCTTTACTTTTCAGCACTTTAAAGAGGTATTTTGCAACAGTTTTTCCCAACACAATATGACTTTTCATTTCTTGACTGCTGCTTCTGTGGGTGTCAATTATAGAACCGAGTAAAGCAGAAACTTGGACAAATTCAATCTTTTCTCCATTTATTATGAAGTGTATACTGACTCAGTTTTAAGGATTTTTCTTTTGTTGATATTGAGTAGCAATCCATACTGAAGGTCATGTTCTTTGATCTTCAACAGTAAATGTTTCAAATCCTCCTCATTTTCAGCTAGCAGAGTTTTATCATCTGCATTACACAGATTGCTAATGAGTCTTCCTCTACTCCTGATGCCACATTCTTCTTCATAAATGCCAGCTTCTTGCATTATTTGCTCAGCCTAGAGATTGAAGAGGTATAGTGAAGGTAACAACCCTGACACACACCTTGCCCAAGTTTCAACTAGACAGTGTTTCCTTGTTCTGTTCGAATGACTGCATCCTGGTCCATGTACAGATTCCTCATGAGTACAATTAAGTACAATTAAGTACTCAGACATCCCTGATAGAACAGGGGAATAATAGATTTAAGAGGTTAAACCTGTATCCATTTTAGATGGCTTATGTTGAATTGACTTTGAAATGTCTAGACCAGATGAAGTATCCAAGGGTGGGAATTTCAGAACATATCTAGGCAGGACATGGGGGGTAGTTACCACCACAGACATATGTAGAGAGAGGGAAGAACAAGAAGAGAATAAAGGGCGAAGGAGGGAAGATTAGAGAACATAAATTCCAAAAATAAGAGAGGAGAAAAGAAAAAGCCAAAGAGATAGAGAGGAAATATGAGTAGAAAACCATATTAATGCTCAAGGTTTAAGATTCAGTTTAGATATCAATTTTTCCAGAAAAGCTTTGTCTATGTCTCTCCACACCCCACCACACTAAACTGCTTTTACTTCTTGCCCTTAAACATAGAAATAGCCTAGAATCCATGACATTATACTGGAGCAGCATTTACCTTTCTCCTCCCTACCCCCAAACTCCAGCCTGTAAAATCCCCAGGGGCAGGTCCAAGTTTTATCCATCCCTCTGTCTCTAGCTCCTGATACGATTTCTGACACAAAGTATCTGGTCCACCAATAAATGTTTGTTCAACAAGATAGAAATCAAGGAAGGAAAGACATTCCAATAAGAGGAAATGATTGGCCCTTTGAATTATTTCCAAGGAGATGAGTCAAAACACTGTTCTCAAAAACAAGATGGTCAACTGACAAAGTCTTGGCAATTACTGAACTAAGAGAAGCAGAAGCCAAGCAACCATAGAAGTGGGTTGAGGTGGTGGGGAAAACGTAGATTTCTCTTTTGAGAAGTTTAGCAACCATAAAGTTATGTTACCTCATGTAACAGCTAACATATAACCGATGCCTAGAATGTCAATGTTTATGTGATCCATTTCCCTTTTGACGATTTCTGATTTTCCTAGATTCATACTACATATATTCCACATTCCAATTATTAATGGATGTTTACAGTTATTCCTCCTCATTTTGAGTCATGCCACATCTGCATCAGGAAAAGATTTTTATCATGATGATTCTTGAAATGAACCACTTGCAAAGAAACTTCTGCTTTACTAAACTGACTTTTTCACTTGAAACATACTAAACAAATACTCTATAAGAAGTAACATTTTGATATCATGGTTCTAGGAAATCATTCTCACTAGTTTACTTGACACAAAAGCTTCATGTAAGAGACTGTATCAAACAACTTTGAATTGCAAACATGTTTATATAAACTCAAATAATTTGCCTTGCACATTTTTAAGACTCTCAAGTCTTCTTCCATATGTGCCCTTTCCACATTTCTAAGCACTGTCTTATCTACAATTATTTTGTAAAGGTATATTTCTGTGTTATGTCTTCACTTTAACTGCACTTTGTGTGAAGATACCACGAGCCTCAAACAGTTGAAAAATTGTTGAAGAAAATGATGCAAAAACATTCAACTTAATAAATTTTCATTATATCACATTTAATGCATGAAATATTGACTTTCAAAATGCTAGTCATTACTTATAAAAACTTGGTTTGGGGGCTGGCAATGGAGCTCAGTGATAGAGTATTTGCTTACATGCATGAAGCCCTGGGCTTGATCCCTAGCATTGAGATTTTTAAAAAGTGTGTTCATCATTCAATATATATTTGCTACTTAGAAAAATTGGTGTCATGAGTTCAGATGGAACTCATCATACTTTTTCCATTAAAATGAAAATATTTTCTTCCTTTAATGGCTGTTTATTCAGCCATAGATTTTTTTAAGGAACTGAGATTGTTATTGGAGGGCTAGGCATAGTGAGAATGGGGGCAGGTGATGGAAAATCAAGGGAGTTTTTTTTTAAATGGAAGATTATTTAATATAGTTATAGACCAAAGGAAATAAAAACATAATGGAGAGAGCAAAGGTACAGAAATCTAAGCACATCACTGACAAAGTGAAGGAATGAGGGTCAGGAACACAGATGGCTGGATTAAGACAGAATGGAGCCATTGTTTTCATAGAAAAGGAGGAAAATGGAGAAAATAAAGGCTGCAGATGCACATCAGTGAGTCATAAAGAAGAGGAAGTGATAACTAGATTTGTGTGTCAACTCTGCTATGCTGTGGTGGCAAATGCCAGTCTAGGTGTTTCCAGGAAGGTGCTTTTGTTGTTGTTGGTGGTGGTGGTTTTTGGTTTTTGGTTTTTTTGTTTGTTTTTTGGTGTGGTTTTTTTGTATTGTTTTGCAGTACCAGGGGCTGAATTCAGGTTGTCATACATACTTTGCAAGCACTGTATCACTGAGCTGCTCCCCAAGCACCATTCTTATATGTTATTTTAAGACAGGGTCTTGCTAAGTTATTCAGGCTCCCTCTGGCCTTAAATGTGCAATCCTCCTGCCTCAGTCTCTGAAGTCACTAGGAATCCTTAAAATAAATCACTAGACAGGTAGATATATAAGCATCTTTTTCTTTCCAGCACTGAGGGTTGAACATCAGGGCCTCAGGCATTCTAGGCAAGTGCTCTACCACTGAGCCACACCAACAGCCCTCTTTTAAATTGTGAGATACAATCTTGCTAAATTGCACAGACTACCTCTCGCCTCCAACCCATAATCTTTTTGCCTGAACCTCCTGAGCCAGTTGGATTACAGATATGCAACACAGCGCATGGCTTAAGCATTGTTTTACACACACACACACACACACACACACCCCATTCTGTTTCTCTGTAGATGCTGAAGGAGGTTCAGAGAAGTGCCTCTTGACCTAATTCCCTGAGGACAGCCTGGACAGCACCCACTGCTGAGCTGGGTTGCTGCTAAGGAAGCATCAGGAGACTGGTGAAGATGTGTGTGGTCATCATGTACAAGGAAGAGGTTGCTAACTAGAAATGTGCAGAATCTTTCCTGGAGCAATGTAAAGATGCTACCTGCTCACTGCTGTCACAGTAGAAGACTGCCATTTCTCTGAGATTTTATATGGTTGCACACAGAATCTCTTGGATTTGGGATGGAAATGGGGAAGGATTTCCTATATTGAGCTGGCTAATAAGAACTATGGGCTGGGAATTAGCTCAGTTGGTAGAGCACTGCTCTGCAGTCTCTGAGGTCCCGAGTTCAATTCCCAGCACCACAAAAATGGGAGAAGGGCCTGGCAATCCACTCCCAAGGCAATCCCGAAACAGTCAGCCATTGAAAATCCTATGAGGGTCACTATGAGTCGGACTCGACTTGATGGCACCTAACAACAATAAGAACTATATATACACAACAGAAAAGAATATATTTTTCACATATTCATTTATCCATGTTCTATAACCCAAATAAGAATACATGTGATGGCTTACCCTTTTTAAGTCCAAATACCTATATATCTAAGCACCCACACCTATATTCAACAAATGCTATTTCTGACATATTTTCATCAAGTCATTTGTTTTCAGAAGCATGACATATCATAGAAACCTCTCCTACTGGAAGCAAAGATTGTTGAAGGTGGGATGGGGAGGAGAAACAATGTAGAGGGATAAAGGGGGAGGGGATAATCTCAATGTAAACAATGCAACTTTGTGAGTACATTGGAAAAATAGGGGAACATAACCCAAATATGTGTATGAGTTTTACTACATATTAGTTAAAAGGTTCCATAAACCTCTTAAGTTGATAAAAGTGTAACCAAAAGTGATGTAATAGTTGCATAATGGAAAAAGCAAATGATGTATTACTCGGTACCCCACCAACATTTACCAATAAAGGGGGGAAAAAAGAAAGAAACCATTCCTTCTCTCTAGAAATCATCCATGCCCTTGACTACCCTTTACATTTTCATGATTTATCACAAAGGTATATTATGAACAAAGCAATATTTTTATTCCCTCGACAATAAGGTTTCTGGTTAAAGAATGGTGTATAGAATATACGATTGTATATTGGTGTATTGTTTTTAATAATTTTATTGCTCAAATGTGATCTTACTATACTTAGTCAAAAATTTTGTTTTCCATTCTACATTTGGTTTTTGGTTTTACTATGTTCACACATATAACTGGAAAATTAATAGTTGCACTACAGTTTGTAAGTTACTAGTAGAATCACTGATTTTCTTGTTTGAAAAAAATCTTTCTTCAGAGAGGAGAATCATAAATCATATGCTCCTAATTTAAATGAGCTGTTTTTACAAACTGGTTCAACCAAAAAGAGAATGACTAACATAGTTTGTTTCTTTAAAGTGAAAGGCATATAGATAATTATTACAAATATTTTAACAAACGTACTTTACTAAAACATACATTGTCATAAGTATCACAAGTCAATAGTCACAAGACGATAACTACTAAAAAAATCTACATATAATAGGAAAGTTCTTTGTACTTTCAAGTAAACAGGCTTATAGAGATAATTCTGTGATAACAAAATCCAAAAGCAGCAAAGAGTAATTTTTAAATTCTGGTTACTGGAATGTAAGTATTCTCAAACTTCCTGCATTATCTTTCTCATCTAAACAAAGAATAATGACTCACCTAGTGGTTTGGATTCACAAAAGTACTTATGCCAGCAATTTCACTGAAGCTTCTTATTAATTTTCATTGAAACATGTGGCTTATAATTTCACCTAGAATCTTAACTGAGGCTGTTTCAAAGTATTTGGAGAGAATAATCTTGTATAATAGAGAACATGAAAGAATCTATAGGTGGTACTTATATTTTCATAGCCCCAATTCATGTCCTTGTAGTATTCCACTATATGAAAATCATATATTTTTATCCACTCCCTGGTAATACAGTTAGTTTATTTCCAGTTTTTCATTATCACAATCAATAGTAGAAGAACATTTGTGCACACACCTCTGAAAATAGATTTCTCCAGGTTCCTCCTCAGTGGATCCACTGGGACACTGGGTAAAAAGAATATGAGTCTTCATTTTGACATAAGCCAATGATCATATCTTTACTTGTTGTTGTTGTTGTTAGGTGCCGTTGAGTCGGCATCCAACTCATAGCGACCCTCTGTACAACAGGGGAAACACTATTGTCAGTGCTTCTCTGCCGTTCATAGAGTTTTCAATGGCAGATTGATTTTTGGGAGGGGGGTTGCCAGGTCCTTCTCCCAAGCCTATAGTTTCTGGTTTTCCCTGGCGGTCTCCCATCCAGGTACTAACCAGGCCCGACCCTGCTTAGCTTCTGAGATCTGACAGGATCGGATGCCACAGGGCTATGGCTGCAGGCATATCTTTACTAGATACTGTTAAACTGTTCTCAAAGAAACTTCATCAGTGTGTTCTCTCAGCACTGTATATGAAATCCCTCACTTATTCTTCACATCCCCATTCACATTAGGCATTAGCAAGACTTAAATTTTTACCAATTTGTTGGGCATAAATCCATGCCTTAATTTGTATTTCCCTGATTAGTTCTTGTTGTTGTTGTTGTTAGGTGCCATCGAGTCGGTATCCGACCCATAGCGAGCCTCATAGTGTTTTCAATGGCTGACTGTTTCGGGATTGCCTTGGGAGTGGATTGCCAGGCCCTTCTCCCAATTCTGCCGTGCTGGGAATTAAACTCGGGACCTCAGAGACTGCAGCGCAGTGCTCTACCAACT
This sequence comes from Pedetes capensis, assembly GCA_007922755.1. Classification (NCBI taxonomy): domain Eukaryota; kingdom Metazoa; phylum Chordata; class Mammalia; order Rodentia; family Pedetidae; genus Pedetes; species Pedetes capensis. The sequence continues at coordinate 94,514 of VMDO01005310.1, forward strand.
GAGCTAAATCCCAGCGCTCCCTGATTAGTAGTGGGACTAAACACTTTCATATGTTTTTGGCCATACTGGTTTTCTCTTTTTGTGATTTGCTTGATAATATCCTTTGCAAATTTTCTCTTTGGAGCTTTTATCTTTTTTTTTTTTTCCCTCCAGTGCTGGAGATGGAACCCAGGGCCCTAAACATACTAGGTAAGTACTTTTGTGTTTTCTTTAAAGATTAATAGGAATGTTTGATCTATTCTTGGTTCAAATTCTATTTTAGATTTATGTGTTACAAAGGCCCCTTTTCAATCTGTGGGTTAGTTCTATCATCTTCATTTGTATCTAATATTCTCCTTTTCAGGGCTGGGATGTAGCTCAATTGGTAGAGTACCACTCTGCAGTCCCTGAGGTCCTGGGTTTAATTCCCAGCACCACAAAAATGGGAGGATGTGGCAATCCACTCCCGAGGCAATCCTGAAACAATCAGCCATTGAAAACCCCATGAGGGTCGCTATGAGTTGGCACCTAACAACAACATTCTCCTTTTCCTCCCTACTCTCTCATATTTTCTCTTTTCTTCCTTCTGTTATAAATACACACACGCTTTTTTCTTTTTCTTTCCTTCATGACTTTGAAGCTGTATACAGTTTCTATTCTTTTAATGGTCACTCTTAAATTTTTGACTTTTAGTTACATTTTTCTAAAGGCTGAAGGGCTGGTTCTCAAGGTGTAAACCCCAAAGCAGCAGCATTACCATCATCTGGAAATTGTTCAAAATGCAGATTCTCAGGCACCACTCCAAACCTAATGATTCAGAAACTCTTGGGGCACAGTCTGGAAACTGGTGTGTTAAGTGATGCTGATGCATGCCAAAGTTTGAGAAACATATCTATTTACTTCTTAAACTAATGCCTTCTTTTCCTATCCAAAGAAAAGACCTCCATTGCCATTCCACCTTCTTTGATAGGCTTACCTAGAATTTTGATTTGTGTGTGGTATGTGAGTGTGAGTAGTATCAATAGTTAATTGAATAAAACAGCATTTAAAGAACATTAATTTTAGCCAGGCATGGTGGCTCACTTTTAATACCAGCGAATGGGCAGGCAGAGGCAGGAAGATTACAAGTTCAAGGCCAGAGGCACTCAAAACAAAAAACAAAAAACAAGGGGGCATGCCAGCCAGTGGTAGAGCATTTGCAAAGTATGTGAGAGGCCCTGGGTTCAACCCCCAAAGACATAAAAAAAAAAAAAAGAACATTAATTTCTCTTGGTTTCTTTGTATCCCAAAACTTGTTAATGGTTCCTCTGTTAAGGATCCTAAATGTTAAATTCTCCTAATGCACATGTGAAATTGTCTTTGTTGTTGTTGTTAGGTGCCCTCAAGTTGGTCTGACTCATAGTGACCCTCTGTGCAACAGAACAAAACACTCCTCAATTCTGTGTGAGGCCTATGATCTTATTTATGTATAAACCCATTGTTGCAGACACTGTGTCAATCCATCTAATTGAGAGCCTTCCTTTTTTTGTTGTTGTTGAACTGACACTCTCCCAAACATGATGTCCATCTCCATGGATCAGTCCCTCCTGACAACATGTCCAAAATATATAAGATGTAGTCTAGCCATCCTTGCTTCTAAGGAACACTCTGGTTATACTTCTTCTAGGACAGATCTATCAGTTCTTTTGGCAGTCCATGGTATATTCAACATTAGTCTCAGCACCATAATTCAAAAGCATCAATTCTTCTCCTATCTATCTCCCTTATTCAGTGTCCGGGTTTCAGAACCTTATGATTTAACTGAAAATACCATGCCATGAGTCAGGCTCACCTTCATCTTTAATGTGATACCTTTACTTTTCAGCACTTTAAAGAGGCCTTTTGCAACAGTTTTTCCCAACGCAATGTGGCTTTTGATTTCTCAACTGCTGCTTCCATGGGTGTTAATTGTAGAACCAAGTAAAGCAAAATCTTGGAAAACCTCAACCTTTTCTCCATTTGTCATGATGTTGTGTACTCACCCAGTTTTAAGAATTTTTGTTTTGTTGATATTGAGTAGCAGTCCATACTGAAGGCAGTGTTCTTTGACCTTCATCAGTAAATGTTTCAAATCGTCTTTGCTTTCAGCAAGCAGAGTTGTGTCATCTGCATAACGCAGATTGCTAATGAGTCTTCCTCCAATCATGATGCCTCATTCTTTGTCGTAAAGTTCAGCTTCTTACATTATTTGCTCAGCATTGAGATTGAAAAGGTATGGTGAAAGTAAACAATGCTGATGCACACCTTTCTTGACTTTACACCAAAGCAGTGTTTCCTTATTTTGTTCAAACAACTGCCTACTTGATCCACAATCAGTACCTGCTATCATTCTGACACTTAATATTAACCTTTTCCATCCTCTTTCCACAAATGTTGTCAATTTGGTTCTTGTATGTTCCATCTGGTGAATTCCATGTATATAGTCACTGTTTATATTGGTGAAAAAATGTACTTGCAATGAAAAGGTCATTGGTCTAACGAAATTCTATCACTGATCCCCAGCATCATTTCTGTCACCAAGGCGATATTTTCCAAGTACTGAGCCTTCTTCTTTGTTTCCAACTTTTGCATTTCAGTCACCAGTAATCAGGACATCCTAATTGCATGTGTGATCTATTTCAGATTGCAGAAGCTGTTAAAAAGAGGCCTTTCTTCATTTGTAGGTTTAGTGGTGAGTGCATAAATTTGAATAATAGTCACATTAATTGGCTTTCCTTGTAGGCGTGTGGATATTATTCTATCACTGACATCATCGTACTTCAGGACAGATCTTGAGATGTGTTTTTTGATGATAAATGCAACACCATTTCTCTTTAATCTGTTATTCCTGGCATAGTATACCATATGATTGCTTAATTCAAAATGGCCCATGCCAGTCCATTTTAGCTCACCAATGCCTAGAATGTTGATGTTTCTGTGCTCCATTTCCCTTTTGACTATTTCTAATTTTCCTGGATTCATACTATGTACATTTCACTTTCCAATTACTAATAGATGTTTACAGTTATTCCTCCTCATTTTGAGTTGTGCCACATCAGCAAATGGAGGTCCCTGGGGCTTCACTCAATTCTCATCATTAAGTAGAGTGTACTTTGAGTAGACAACCCTTCCCCAGTCATCTTTTGCGTGTCTTTCCCTTTGGGTTCCTCATTTTCTGGCACTATATCTGACAGTGTTTCACTACTTTTCATAGGGTTTCAATGGCTAATTATTTCAGGAGTGGGCTGCCAAGTCCTGCTCCTGAGTCTGTCTTAGTCTGGAAGCTCAGCTGAAACCTGTCCACTAAGGGTGACCCTGCTGGTATCTGTAATACTGATAGCATAGCTTTCAGCATCACAGCAACATGCAAGCCTCCACAGTACAGCAAACTGACAGACAGGTGGGGGTGAAACTGTCTTTATATGGTCTTTATTTTTAAGTGAGTATTGCTATGAGTCAGACCTGAGTTGATGGCACCTAACAACAACAACAACAATAACAGTTATTTGGGTTTAGAAATCAGACTTTGTACTTATTTCCAATCAGTACCTTGAAAATATGACCATGGTATACTCCACCATCTGTTGCAGATGAGAAATATGTTCATCCAATGTGCACTTGTTAGCAGAAATTCTTTCTCTCTTGTGGCTTTTGAGACCTTCCCTTTTGTGCTTGGGGTTCTGCATTTACCCTCTGTATCTCCATTTCTTTCTGTTTATCCTTATTGTTTCTGTTTGTGTTCTTTTAAACATGAAGATTTGTGAATTTCTTAAACTCTGAAAATTTTAGTTGCTTTTTCTTTGAATGTTTTTTCACCATCCTTCTGTGCTTTCTGTTGAATATATTCTGAAGACTCTTAATCTTGTCTTCTATGTCTACTTCCCATTTTTCTGTATTTTTCCTTTTTGTCTCTGTGCTCCATTCATGATGAATTTCTAACACCATTGTTCAGAGAACTATTTTCTTCTTTAACTTGCAATCTTTCAATAATTCATTGAATGTATTTTATTTTATTTCACTGCCTGTATTTCTCTTGCACAAGATAACTGCATTGTTCCATTTTATATGCACTATGTCCTTTCTGCCTATCTTTGTTTGATTGCCTCTTGTTCCTTTTTTTTGCGGAGGGGGGGTGCGACTTCGGGTTGAACCCAGGGCCTCGTGCTTGCATGCTCTGCAAGTGCTGGACCACTGAGCTACACCTTCAGCCCATTTTTTTACTTTTTGAGACAGGGTCTCGCTAAGTTATGCAGACTGCCTCTGGTCTCGAGCTTAAAATCTTCCTGCCTCTGCCTCCCAAGCCGCTGGGATTACACGTATGCGCCACCATGCCTGGCTCCCTCTTGTTCCTTTTTATGAAAGTTTCTGTTTTCATTTGCCATTCTGAAGATCCTAAATGTTTTAAAATGTTTTAAAATGTTTTAAAACATGTTTTAAAAAATGTTAAACATGTTAAAATGTTAAAAATGTTAAAACATGTTTAAAAAATGTTTTAAAAACATTTTACCTTATTCTATTATTTTAATTGTACCTAGAGCAAATTTGTTTCAAACTGTTCAAACTCCTTTGAGGAGTTTTCTTCAGGTTTTGGAATATACATTTCAAGCTTATTTCAAGTGAAATATACCTTCTTTTATTCTTCCTTTCCAGCCATTCTCCAAGGTTTGAGGTCCCTCTACCTGGCCTCCCAGAGCCCCCAACTTCTAGTGCAGACTTGCAGTTGTCCCTTCTCATTCCCCACACCCTGACAACATTGCATATGTTGGTGATCAGCTACTGTATGAGGCTTGATTTAGCCTCCAGTTGTGAACTACTCAGTTTCTTTTTTTCCTGGGTTCAGAACCCCATAGACATGACAGACTTAAGGAATTTTCCAGATTCCTTTCTTAACAAGGGTTTATCATTTGATTCCCTGCTTTCAAGAGGTTCCTACCTGCTTTCAGACACATAACCCAGCAGGGCCCAGAACTAGCCCTCAATTCTAGATTTGTGGTTTTGATGTACTTCTAATATTCTAATACATGGAAATGTTACATTTTTTACTGATATACCTAGTTCTTTTCTCTTTTAATACTGCTATATTTGGAGCAAAAGCATTACCTCAAACAACTGTATTTTGTGTGGTGCCAGAGATCAAACCCAGGGCTTTATACGTTAGGCAAGCACTGTACCACTGAGCTACATCCCTAGTCTTCAAAGAATAAATTTATAATGTCTTCTTGACACATAAGATCTGGCAAGGAGTCTGCTTTGTTATGTTATTAGAACCCAGGAAGGTATAGAAAATGATGTGAACTTCCCATTTCCGGTCTACACACATAAGAAGCTTAGAGGTCACCATCTCATCCTAAGAAGTAAAAAGCTGAACAAAACGCAAATCACCAACTCTTCTTAAATCTATCTAGCAGTGAGGTCACAGAGCAAGTTACTGCCTCAAAAATCAGAGAGAAAGACAAGTGATTACAGAGAATAACAAATTACCAGAGCAAAAATCCCTAAGTAGAACGCTCCATGGGAAAGGGTAGGAAAACCTCAACTGCAACTGACCAGTTGCTAGAGCCTTGGTATGGACAAGTCTGAGAGTTAAAAACTCCAGAGGGACCCATTCCTAGGAAAGAATGCATACTTTTTGTGAGTTTTACCTTCAGGGTCTCTACCAGATTCTCACAATAAAGGTTGGAGGAAAAGTCTACTAAAATCTTTTGCAGAGAGAGCTTTTCTTGCAAAAGAGCCATCTTGAAAGCATTCTGTTCTTCTCAAGTTCTGCCCCCAAAAGAAATTATTTTACCAGAGCCTAACCAAATGGCTTTATCCAGAGCCTAACCAAATTAGATTATGGGAAATCCCATATCCAGCCCCCTCTAGCCTTTCTGTACCACCTAAGGTTGGAGGGAGGACCAAGAATACTTGTGAGGTTCACAGCCTAGCAGTCCAGGGTCACAAAAAGACTCAGACCTAATCATACAACTACAGAATGCTTCTCCTCCCCTCATACCTTACCACCATGTCCATAAAGACCTATTTACTAGAGTTCCTTACACCCAGCCCATCATGTCCAGCTTTCCATAAAATATTTACAAGGCATACTAAAAGTCAAAAAACACAATTCAATGGCATAGAGCAAGTATCACAAGTAGACTCAGATATGGCAGGGTGTTAGAATGGTTAGACTAAGGATTCAAAAGACTATGATTAATTTGTAAAGCGTTTTAATGGAAAAAGTAGAAAATATGCAAGGACAGATTGGAACTGCAAGCAGAGAGACAGAAATTCTAAGAAAGAATCACAGAGATATGCTAGAAGTCAAAAGCACTGTTGCAGAAATAAAGGATATCTTTGATGGAAATAATCTTAGAACTTCAGGATATGTCGATAGAAACTTCTAAATCTGAAGCACAAAGAGCAAAGACCATGAGAAATGTATTATAATATCCAAGAACTATGGAATAACTACAAAATATATTTGTGTAATGGAGATAGAAATAGAATGTTATATCTAATAATCATTTATGTTCACATATATACAAATGCATATATAGAGAGAACCAATTAAATTTCATCTTCTGAGCAGTTCTTTTGGAAGACAAAATATCCTCACTATAACTCTGTATAAAATTCCATCATAATCCACACCAAATATTATCCCTAAATTCACACTTTATATGCAGCAATATTGAGATTCTATGTACTAAACAGCCTAAGGCCATACCACTGTGGCATTCAATCCCATCAGATGTCAGAAGCTAAGTAGGGTCGGGCCTGGTTAGCATTTGGATGGGAGACTGCCTGGGAATACCAGGTGTGGTAGGCTTGGGAGAAGGACCCAACAACCCACCCCCTAAAACCAAGCAGCCATTGAAAACTCTACGAATAGCAGAGAAGCATGATGATAGCATTTCATCTGTTGTACATAGTGTCCATACGAGTCGGACACTGACTCAACGGCATCTAACAACAAAAATGTGATAAACAAATAATAAATGCTGGTGAGGATGCAGAGAAAAAAAAGGAAACTTCTACATTTGCTTGTGGGACTGTAAATTAGGTCAACCACTCTGGAAATAAATATGGAGATACTTCAGAGAACTAAAAATAGAACTGGGATACAACCCAGCTATACCACTCCTGAGGATATATCCAAAGGGAGACATACCACAGAGACAACTGCATCTCCATATTTAATGCAGCACTTTTCATAATTGCAAGGATATGGAACCAACCAAAATGCCCATCAACAGAAGAACTGATAAAAAAAATGTGGTACATATACACAATGGGGGCTGGGATTTAGCTCAGTTGGTAGAGCACTGCTCTGCAGTCTCTGAGGTCCTGAGTTTGATTGCCAGCACCACAAAAATGGGAGAAGGATGTGGCAACCCACTCCTGAGGCAATCCCAAAACAATCTGCCATTGAAAACCCTATAAGGGTCACTATGAGTCAGACATGACTTGACAGCACCTAACAACAACACACAATGGAATATTACTCAGTAATAAAAAAGAATGAAATAATGTCATTTGTAGCAAAGTGGACAGAACTGTAGAATATCATCTTAAGTGAGCGAACACAGGCTCAAAAGGAGATATATTCTATGTTATCATTCATATTTGGGAGCTGAATCATACTTAAAGGAAGGAAAAACTATACATAAGCATCTATCTAAAAATGAATAATTTAACTTAGCTAAGAAGGGAAAATATAAGCAGACTTGAAACAAGGAGGGAGGGGACTAACAAAGGGAAGCAAAAGTTGTGGAATGTGGGAAGGGAAGGGGATATAATGTAAAGAGATAATAGGGGAGAGGGTAATCTCAATGTACATGATGTAACTTTATGAGTACAAGGGAAAATAGAGGAATATAACCCATAAAAGCATACGAGTTTTACTACATCTTAATCAAAAGGTTCCATAAACTTTGTAAGTTGATGAAAGTATAACCAAAAGTGATATAATTGTTGCACAATGGAAAAGCAAATACTGTAATACTCTGGACCCCATCAACACTTATCAATAAGGGGAAAAATGGAAAAAAAATCCTATGTACTCTCACTGTCGAGTACTATGAATAAGGTCTAAAGAAGTGGTAGCAAATTCTCAGCACACATGCCATGATTGATTGAGGTAACTAATTCCCACATTCTTTCCCAATGTACTTTGGTAGTACCTCTTGACCCATCTTAACATAATGCACTTGGCAGTCTCTTCCAGTTTTCTGAAGATACTGCTCAAAACAAATTCTGCTTACTAATATTTCCTAAGGTATTTTTGTGGCAAATTCATTCCATAGAATATGAATTAATGAAAAAAGAGAATAGAATTAAATAAACTTGAAATTATTGAAGCAAAAATGATATAAACTCTTAGCCAGGTGTGGTAACACATACCTCTAATCCCAGCATTTGGGAGCCTGAGGCAGAAGGATAGTAACTTTAAGGCCAACTTGGGCTACATAGTGAGTTCCAGGGTATATAACAAGATTCTATCTCAAAAAGCAATCATATAAATTCTGGAGCCAGGTATGGTGGCACATACTTATAAACCCAGTATTCAGGAGGTTGAGGCAGGAAGATCATGAGTTTTCAAGGCCAGCCTGGAGTACACAATAGAACCATGTCTCAAAATACAAAAAAAAGTACATATAATTTTTTTTAAATGTCAGACTTAAGAATATTCATTATAAATCTATATTTTCTGTACTTCTTATACCAGGAAGGGGCAGCTCATAGAAAAGTGTTCTGGAGAACACACTTTGAGAAATGTTTTAGAAATATTCAAAGTTACATTGCCCACTGGAAAATAAAGAAGTTTAGGCTAGTGTACCCAATGTTTTTAGGTTAATGCTATGTTGTTGTTGTTGTTAGGTGCCATTGAGTTGGTATCCTACTCATAGCGACCCTCTGTACAACAGGGGAAACACTTTTGTCAGTGCTTCTCTGCTGTTCATAGGGTTTTCAATGGCAGATTGATTTTTGGGAGGGGGTTGCCAAGTCCTTCTCCCAAGCCTACAGCTTCTTGGTTAATGCTATAGAGTAAGAATTTGCAAATTTTCTCCATCAAGGCCAAAGGGTAATTATTTTGTACTTTGCAAGCCATAAGGTCTCTCTCTCACAACTATTCAACTCTGCTGATACAGTACAAAAGCAAACATAGTCAATTCCAGGTGTGGCTATGTTCCAATAAAAGGTTTCTGTTGTTGTTGTTGTTGTAGTTGTTGTTGTTGTTGCAATGCTGGAGATCAAACCCAGGACTTCACCCATGCTGGGCAAGCACTTCTACCACTGAATTACATCACCAGACCCCAATAAAATTTGCTTACAGAAAGAGACTTGTGGGCTATGGATTGCCAGCCCCTGCTATGACTTTACCATAAAACATTTTCATTCAACAAATACTAATTGAGTGATGACTATGTTTTTGGTTCCACCCACATTGTTGGACACATGAATAGACAGACTAATTGACATGTGCAATGGGGGCCATCATGTGAAAGACACAGATACTGTACCAAGTCCTAGAATCTTAATAATTTAAATTTACATATGGTTCTTCACTTGGCTTTTTGTAAACTTAGTATTATTTTTTATATCACCATTCCACAAAGGATGAAACTAAATTTGTACTTCCTTTGGTGGCCATGCCAGAGATGGCACCTAGGAATGCAAGGTGCACCACTGTGCACCTCCAGTAGGGATTTTTTTTTTCCCCCCAGCACTGGGGCATTGAACCAGGGCCTTGCACATACTTTGCAAGTGCTCTACCACTGAGCTGCACTCACAGCCCATTTTTCTAAAAAACTGTGTTTTTTTCTTAATATAGGGTCTTTCTAAGATACATAGGCCATCTCTGGCCTCAAACCTGCAATCCTCCTGGTCTGCCTCCACAGTTGCTGGGATTACAGGCAGGTGCCACCAGGCCTGACTCAGTAGAGCATTTCTAATTCTCTGATGATTTGCATATGAACTTGACATTACCCCTACTTCTGGTGTGAGTCCTACAGATGTTAAGCCCCAATAGAAGCATTAGGAAAAATGAAGTAATTAGCTTCAGCCAACACAACCCTTTGGTGTTTATGTGTTCCACAATGTGAAAGATTCTTGAGTTGTTCCAAGAGAGTGATCACTGTCTTTTTCCACATCTAGCTCACCAGCCCTCTGGCTCCACTTAAAACCTGGCCAGTAGCAGGAAAAGAGAGAGGTTTTATTTATTTTTTGGATGTATTGTTTTGAAACCCTGATGGAAAAGTTTTATCTAGATCTGGCCATCCTTTTATCCTGAAAAACTTCAGGGTTTGGGGGTTTTCCAGGTTCTGTTGATTCCTGTAAACAGAGTTAGCCCTGGGCATGTTTGGGTTTTATTCAAATCACCATCAGCCCCCACTGTCCATAGCTGTTTTCCATGCCACCTCTTTAGAGCGCAGCATTCAGATATCTGCTACCTATAGTTGTTGTTGTTGTTAGGTGCCGTCGAGTCGGTATCCGACTCACAGCGACCCTTTGTACAACAGGGGAAACACTATTGTCAGTGCTTCTCTGCCGTTCATAGGGTTTTCAATGGCAGATTGACTTTTGGGAGGGGGTTGCCAGGTCCTTCTCCCAAGCCTCCTCCAGCTTCTGGTGTTCCCAGGCGGTCTCCCATCCAGGTACTAACCAGGCCCGACCCTGCTTAGCTTCCGAGATCTGACAGGATCGGGTGCCACAGGGCTATACAGCTGCAGGCTACCTATAGTTAGGTCATGTCTTTTCCTAGGAAGAGAGAACCCTGAGAAGTCAACAATCATTTAGCACCTGAGGACTGCAAACTCATTGTGAGAGAGAAAGATCAGTGCCTGTGTGTACTTTCCCAAGCTCTGTTCCACCACCCTTTCTCACTGTAACCTTTTTGGATAAGTACTAGGAGTTAGCCTGTCTCTGACAAAGGAAGCCATTGAATCACCCTAGCACAGTATACCACGTTGCTGATGGGAAACAATTTGCATTGTGGCCAGACATGGGGCTCCGGTTCAACAGGGCTGTGCTTGTTGAAATTCCTTAGGCTTGGCTGCCCTGCTGGCCACAGACCCAGCCACCGGAATGCTGAATAGAACAAACGCTACTGGCTGCCTCCATCATTTGTTTCTCTTCCTTGAATTCCTATGGAAATTTTCCGATGAAACTGATCTGAGAGCCAGGAAGAACAAAGAGTTTCCTTTTAAGCAATTGTCTTCTACTCCCTCACCCCCAGACAGACCAGATGAAAGCAAAACTCTGTTCTCAGATTGCACAAACAAAATATTTTTGTCTCATAAAGGCTTACAAGAGCTCAAAGAGGTGGTGGCCATTTTTCAATTGGTTCAAATGTCTGATCTTAATGAGAGCAAATTCCTGAGATTCTCTTTCGGCTAGCATTATGCGGTGGAGCCAGTCTTCAAACAAAAGTATTGCTCCAACATCTGCCAACAGGGACTGTCACCACTCATAAACATCTGTAGATTTAGCTCACCCCAGAGCTCTGGAGAGTAGGAAATCCAGACATTTGTTATTTCCGCAGAACAAACCAACCTTGACCCAACAAGGGACAAAAACAAAGCAAAGCAAACTGACATGACAAGAAATAGGTGTGACTGATGGAAGGCAGAATATAGATAGGGAGAGGGTTTGTTCTTGGGAAAGTGCAACTATAGTAAGGGACACCTGACTGGCATTTAGAACCACGTCATCCAAGCACAACTTTTTACTTACTAAAAAATCCCCTGTGGTTGCTTGACCTGGGTGTGTTTCCTCCCTTCATATCAAAGAGCACAGTTCATTTGTCGCATGTACTGTGCATGTACTAGCTGTTCAATCTGTGAAGATGATATCCTAGAATCATGTCTTCTGAGATCCCCCAGCACTATTCAGTGAATGATATTGAGCTTTACAGTTTTAGAAATTTGTATCTTTTTCCTTTCCTGAGAGTTAAAGAGAACTCATAGAAATTAAAGCACATCTTAGTTTTGCTTCTGAGAAAAACCATACTTCCCATGGTCTGACGAGGAGACGTTCACTAGTATGAGTTAGGTGGAAGCAAGGTACACAAGCCTTTATTTTTCCACTTTCTCAGAACATGATCCTCTCAAGCACATCATATTTCCTTCAGAAGATGACAAAGGACATATAAAACATTAAAACTCTAATCAGTTCTAACACAGTATCTATAAGAAGTATAAATAGAAATTGGGTAGCAAAGGGTTGGTCATAATTAAGATTAAAGTTTATGTGTGTATTTCAATTACCACATTTCTGTAAAAATTATATTTTATATTTCAACAAGACTGAGGCACACATTTTTGTTTGCATGTTGTTGTTGTTAGGCACTGTTGAATCATGTCTGATTCATAGCTACCCTGTGTACCATAGAACGAAACACTTACCCAATACTGTGCCATGCCTAGCACTATTGTCAGTTCTTGGCTATTCATAGGGTTTTTGATGGCTGATTGTTTTTGGGAGTGGCCTGACAGGTGCTTCTTTCAAGCCTACAATACCCAATATTCCCAGGCAGTCTCCCATCTAAGTACTAATCAGGCTTGACCCTGCTTCTGAGATCAGAGGAGCTTGACACCAAGGTGGTATGGCTGTAGGTTTGTTTGAATGTAATATCCCTAAAATTCAGATGCCATCTTACACTCAGAAAGTTGCATTTTACAATCCCTATCATTGCCAGTGTATTGACCAGCCACATGGGTCATAGCTGTTCCTCTGATTGTCAACACCTCCATGGAATTATTTGCAACCTGGTTCTACAGTGTTGCATTTAACTGCTATTTAAATGTTTTCAAAAATATTTCAATATGATTTGACATTTAATCAAAAAGTTTGGACACTCCCAGCTACTTGGGAGTCTGAGGCAGTGGGATCACTTGAGCTCAGGAGTTCAAGACTAGCCTGAGCAACAGAGTTAGGTCTCTGTATTAAAAATATAGTCTTTGTTGGGTGTGTAGCACACACCTATAATCCCAGCAATCAGGAGGCTGAGGGAGGAAGACCATGAATTCGAGTGTGGCCTGGGCTGAAAAAAATAAATAAATAAAGCCTCAAAATAAATAAATAAATGACTGGTTTTGAGAAGGAAAACATGGGAAAAGAGCACAGAATAGAAATGTAGTCTAAGAGAAGTAAACAGTCTATGTGTAAATGGGAAGAAATTGACACTAAGCAGAGAAATATTCATTCCTTGTAGCAGTGACGAGATGACCACGCTTCCACACTTTCTCATAAAGAAACAGTCGGGTATTTTATGGCAACAAAGAAAGATGTTCCTAAATTGGTGGTGTCAGATCTTCTTATTGAGATGTGTGCAAAGTGATTATCTATCACAAGCTGAGGGATCACCAGAAGGCAGAACAAATTGCCAAAAACCTTTGCTATAACTGACAGATATTTTAAAGCAGTAAGAGGCTGATGTGACCAATTCAGATGGAATATTTTTCCTCTTGTCTTTCTTCCTTGTTGTTGTTGTTGTTGTTAGGTGCTGTCAAGTCATGTTCAACTCACAGCAACCCTCATAGAGTTTTCAGTGGCTGCTTGTTTTGGAAAATCTTCGGGCATGGATTGCCACGTCCTTCTCCCATTTTTGCGGTGCTGGGGATCAAACTCGAGTCCTCAGAGAGCGTGAAGTAGCACTCTACCATCTGAGCTAAACCCCAGCCCAGGGTGTTTATGAAATATCTTTCTTATCATGACCAACTGAATCTCCAAGAGACCTAGGTAAGTGTTTGAGGTAATATGTGGTGTTGTGCTTCTGACTCCCACACAGAAAATCATCCTCTTCGCAACCTCAAGACCACCTGAGCTGGAGTTGGCAAGACTGGCTACTGCCCATGCCCCCTAAATTCACATCCATCCCCATTTAGCTTAGGTCTCCAAAACAAGTCTCTTTATCTGTATGAAATGTTCTCACCAACCCCTTAAACGCCAGTTCTTTCATCATGATTTCCTGTCTTGGTTAATGTCCTGTGCACGTATTTAGTTGCCCAATCTCAAGAAAGAAACCTTCTGACCCACACATTAGGTAGTCAATAAATGCCTGTTTCTCTTACCACTTGCTTCTCTGTACCTCCCGAATTCCTTCTTCTGAGCATCCCTCCTTCAGATGCCCTGCAGATTCCCCCCATCACCAGCTCTCTCCATCACCATTTGCATCCACATTCCCTGGTCCCTATTTCCAAAAACCTTTGCTTCCACCCTGACTCCCTCGCTAGCAATCTGGAAACAACTTCTCGAAGATACAGTTTAAATCTTGTTTCTGCTCTCACAGCTTTACTCAAACTGCCTTTCCTGTGAATAAATCAGGGGGGAAACTGGTAATGGAGTCCTGCTACCTCTTTTGGTTTCTAATGCTGCTAAATGTCTGGGTAACATTACACGCCATTTGAAACTCCATCCATCTTCAAATTCTCTCCTTTTTGATTCTGACATGCCATTTTTCTCTCGATTTTCCTCTAATGTCTTGGAACAGTTTCTGAGTAACTGTTTGTAGATCCTGCTTCTATTCAGCCTTGAAAGGAAAGTGCTACACTCCACACGTTTCTTACGTGTTGTTCTTGTTTTGTTGTTTGTTTTTTAATTGACATATAATTGCACGCATTTATGAGGTACAGTGTGACATTTATATATATATGCACATTATGTAATGAGGTACAGTGTGACATTTATATATATATGCACATTATGTAATGATTGAATCATGATATTTAGCATATTCATCACATCAAACATTTATCATTTCATTGTGGTGAGAACATTTAGAATCTTCTTTTATAGTTATTTTGAAGCATATAATACACAATTATTAATGGACCACAGAACACCAGGAGTTATTCTACCAATCTAATAGGATTACTTTCTTAATCTCTTTTTCAGATAGCTTATTAGTAGTAGTAGTAATAGTAGTAATTCTAGAGGCTGATCCCAGGGCCTTGCACATACTTCACAAGCACTCTACCACTGGGCTGCACCCCCAGTCCATATTTTACTTTTTATTTTGAAACTTGCTAAGACACACAGGCTCCCTCTGGATTTGAGCTTGCAATCCTCCTGCCTCCACTTCACAAGTCCCTGAAATTACAGATATGCACCACTGCACCAGGCTTAGGAATGCTATTGATTTTTAGATTTTGATTTTTTCATCCTGTGTCTTTACTGAATTTGTTTCTTAGTTCTACCAGTTTTCTTCAGTTGGTAGAGTGCTACTCTGTGCTGAGGCCCTAGGTTCGATCCCTAGCACCACAAAAATGGGAGAAGGATGTGGCATTCCACTCCTGAAGCAATCCTGAAACAATCAGCCATCAAAAACCCTATGAATAGCAGGGAAGCACTGACATAGTGCTGGGCACAGCAGTGTGGGGAAGTATTTCATTTTGTTGTACATAGGGTCACTATCAGACCCAGCTTGATGGCACCTAGTAACAACTATTTTTATATTACTGTCTATATCTCCACTTAGATCTAAAAATATTTGCTTTATGTATTTAAGTGTTTCAATATTGGGTGCATATATATTTGTTGCATCCTCTTGCTGAATTGACTCCTTTATCATCGTATAATGCCCTTCTTTGTTTCCTCTACACTTTTTTACTTCAAGTCTATTCCATATATATTTCGGTCATCTCACCCCACATCTACACTTCCATCTTTAACCTGACCTCTAAGCATTTCAAATTATCTCCTGAAAATCCTCATCTAAATGCCTTATAAGAACCTCAGTCTTTCATATCCCATACTCTAAGAAACTACTCTCTATTCTCACTATTCTTCCTCTACTCAAATCTATACTCAGCTACGGGCAAAATTATCTCCTTGCCAACCCAAATGAGAAACTGCAGCATCCGGTTTCATTTTTTCTTCTTCTTTAATGCCTACAGTAGCCACCCAATCATGTTCAGTTTAACACTGTAGTGTCATTTGAATGTGAATCCTTTTTATTCCTTTTTATCTTCATTTACTTCTGCAAAAGTTTAATGGACATCTTCTCTTAGGACTAACTTCTTATGAGACCAATTATATCCCTTCCTTCCCTCTAAGTTTGAAACTGAGAGAAGGAAATAAGAGAATGTGATTTAGGCCTGCTACCCAAATGAGGCTCCCTGTGACTATACAAATACATACAAGCAATGCACACACATTCAGTGCACAAGGCTGACTTCATGATCCATCTAAAAAGGAGAGTCTACAAAGCACATATGTGTCTAACTAGCAACACAGATAATTATGTGCAATCTTGCAACCCTCAAGCCTAGAGAACTTGCAGAAAACAGGCTCAGGGTTATCAGTCAGGCTTACTTACCTAATGGAAGACATGCATAAAGAAACACCTATTTCATCCTATGGACTGGGGTTTGGCTCAGTTGGTTGAGTGCTGCACCACACTGTCTGAGAACTGGGATCCAATCCCCAGCACTGCAAAAACGGGAGAAGGACTTGACAATCCATTCCAAAAACAGCCATTGAAAACCGTATGAGGGTCCTATGAGTGGGACCCAACTCAACAGCACCTATCAACAACAATTTCACCACAGGCTATCCTTAACTATAGCCTCAGCATTAGCTGCTCAATGAATTCCCTGAGGCCATAAATCAGATAAATCACTCCTATTTTGTGAAGAAGGTGAGGAATACAATGGAGAGAGAGAGGACATAACTGGAAGTGGAATTCTAATGCCATTCCCCCCTGATGTGTGGAAAAACAGCAGAAATTTTTTCTCCCACAATTCCAGAGGCCAGAATTCCAACCTTACGGTGTTGCCAGGGTAGGTTTCTTCTGGAGGCTCTGAAGAAGAATCCGTTCCTTACCTCTTTTGTGGTTTTGATGGTTGCCAGTAATACTTGGCATTCCTTGGCTTGCATCAGCCCAGGGCCGCATCCCTGCATCTATGTCAAATGTCCCCTCCATTCTGTCAGTCATTAGCTGCACAGCCCACCCTAAGTGTAGGGAAGTCCTCCCCAATATTCTTAACTGAATTATATCTGCAAAGACTATTTCCAAATAAGCTTACATTCACAGGTCCCAGCAATTAAGACTTGGGCATGTACTAGGGGGAGGGAGACACTAAAGAGTCTACTACAAGTCCTTACAGAAGACTGAGAATAAGGATTCTCCTCCAGCCTCTTTTATTCCAGGAACTGTGCCAGACACTAGAGATGCTGAAATTAGGAAAAGTAATGCACTCCCCTCCTTGTGATCACAATATGTTCACTTTCCTTACTGACAATGTTCTTTTGGAATGGTCTCCTAACTTTTCTTCTGGTCTTACATGTAATTGGTGCCAGATCAGATTTAAAAAAAAAAAATAACCCTGTATTTGTTGGAACAGTCAAGGTTATGCTGTAGTAACAAATAACTACTGTAAAACAATGAAAGTTTTTGTCTTCTTCAATCTGTGAAGAACAGCTGAGGGTCTTCTCTATCCATAGTTTACACATGCAAGGACCAAGGCTCATGGTGTGATAGTTAAAACAGGAACAGGGTCAATGACAAATAAGAGAGTGTTTTCTTAGAGTTTCTTCCCGGATGTGGCATGTGTCACTTTCACTTGTTAGTATTGGTCAGAGAAAATCATGTGGCCATGCCTAATTTCAAAGGCAAGAAGAGAGGTACAATCTTAAGATAGGCTTAGAAGTAGAAAGAACTCAAAGTATGTAGTGATTAGCTCTAGCACACTCTAATGTTTAAATATCTTTAGTGGATGTCCCCTGTCTATAGATCAAAGTTTCGACTCAGTATGGTATTCCAGGCCCCTTACAGTGATTCTCCAGTCTCTAGTTTCAGCTTCGTTTCTCCTTTCTTGATTACCACATATGCTCCAGCTACAATAAATTTAACTACTCAAAATTCCTTGTCATGCTGTGTCCTTTCTAGCTTCCAGGCATTTGTTCTAACCATTCCTTCTACCTGGAATAAAACATTTGCCTTTACTCATTCTCCAAGTTTTTTCTTAAAGGTCACTTCCTCTTTGAAGCCTTTTCCTTAGGTCAAACTAATTCCTCCATTTGTGAACACATACCATTTCCACATAACTCATTCCTTTGAGGATTTATTTCCTCAAAAAACAAACCATATGCCAGGTATCATGCAGTAATAGAGAAAAGGCCATAGCCCTAGTTTTAGGAAGTTTATTGTCTAGTGGCAGAGACAGAGTGACAGAGCACAATAGCCCCACACACCATTGTGGGAGGAGCATGAGGTGCAATGGGAACCCAGGGCACAGTGATCGCTTCCCTGAAGACATGACGTGGAATTAAACTGAGATCTGAGAGATAAAAAAAAAAAAAGAAAGAAAAAGGAAAAGAAAAGAAAAAGAAGGAAAGCAAAAAGAAAGTGAAAACGCAGACTTTAGCCAAGAAAAAACTAAGGAGGAGAAATATCTGGGTGGAGGAAAGCATGTACAAGGGCCCACAGATGAAAGAACTTGTGACAAGTTTGGAGAACTGAAAATACGTGCTTGAATACAGGGGAAATATGTGGCATACACTGCAAAATGAATTGACAACTGAACCACAGATCCTGAATTGGAGAACAAGACAGTCCTGTTTTCTACTTTCTTGATTCATCAGGGTAACCAGTTCCTTAATTTGACCTCCTTGTCCTAGCAATCTCTTAGAAGGGTATTCCTCTTCTCTCTATTACTGTATCTGATTGGGTTTCCTTTTCCTTTATGCCTTTTTCATTTAATATTCTATTAGTATTCTATTAAGATTAGTACTTAATAATTCTTATAAATGTTTGTGGTTAAGATACTGTTTACTATCCTTTCATTTTAAATCATTCAATGTAATTTTGTTTAAGGTGTGTC
>VMDO01005311.1:0-37207 GCA_007922755.1 Pedetes capensis
GGAGCCCCCACCTCCCTCACAGCCCCCCACCCAGAATGGTGGCCACAGTCCCCACACCATGGCCCACGTGTGCTCAGAGGGCAGGAGGGCGGGAAGCCAGGGGCCCCCATTCTACTCAGAGCCAGGCGCCCACCAAGGGTGGTCAGGCAGCCCCCCAGCTGGCACCAGCCAGCCGCAGAGGGAGGGGAGAGACCCGGGCAGGGCCGTCACAGGGAAGGGGGCTGTCCCGAGTGGCAGCACAGGGGCGTGTTCCCGGGCACGTCCACGGGACACGAAGGCATGGGGAGTGGGGGCTGGAGAGTCTGTGCGGCACTTAGGCATGGGGTGACGAGTACATGTCCCTCTTAGAGCCCTATGGCCCCAAATTCCAGGTCGTCCTCTGTAGAGAGGAGGGGTTCTTAGGAGTTGGGGATGCCACCTCGCCCAACACCCAAGCACTGGGGACCCTGCTGTGAAGGAGGTGTGGCACGTTGGAGTCTTGCCCTCCAGAGACCTGGCCATGTCCCAAGGCTCAACACAGTCTCATTATGTGTCTGTTCAGACGTCTGTCTCCTTAACCCTACAGGGAGCCCCTGAGGGAGGGAGGTGTAGAGACGGCCCCCCTGGGGCCACAAGGTCAGAGAGGTGGGGGAGACAGATCCACCCGGACCATCAAAGCGGATTCAGGCAGGGGGAGAGGAAGAGAGAAACCAGGGGAGTGAGGATGGACCAGGGAAGGGGCAGCTACTGCCTGGGCCTGTCCCTGCCAGCACTAAAGGCGGCTGGCACCTGGGCTGGAAGGATGAGAAGGAATATCCAGCAATGGGGTGAGGTTAAAGTGGTCTAGATTTAAGGACCAGGCCCTAGCGCCTGTCCAGTCACCTCCTGTTGCCATCATGCCCCTTGCTGGAGATAGACCTCCCACGCCATACTGCCCCCATACTGCCCACCTCCTGCTGTACCTTTCCTGTTGACTTGACCCCCTTCCACACACAGAAGTAGACCAGCACCCAGCAGGCCAGCAGGCACAGGGTCACCTCCCAGTTGAGGGCCCCTGGCACCTCCAGCCCCGCAGAGAGCCGCAGGACTTTGTTCCTAGAGGACAGAGGGGAGGAGGGCACCTGAGGGATGTGCCCCTTGGGTGAGTGGCTCCTCCCTCCCTGCAGTCCTGGTCCAGGCCCCGTCACCATGTGCCTGGAGCCTCGGGAGTGCTGGGTGCAGGCCTGGTCCCAGGCCACTGTCCCTACCCCCACCCCCTGCACACATGCAGCCCCAGCTCCCTCATGAGGTGGGCATGACGACCACAGAATGACAGTCAGAAGGGTCAGTGAAACACTGTCCCACCCAGTCCAGGGACTGACTGGCCTGGACACTCCCAGGAGGATGGGGACAGGCAGAGCCCGGAGCGACTGCTCCGCATCCCTGGCCACAAGTCCCCTGGACCACGTTGGGGGGACTGGAGGGATGGGAGGGCTGGGCTGGGCCCAGAGGCACCTGACTCACTCCCAGAACTCGATGACAGGGGACCGGCGGTCAGCAAGCTGGTCACATGTGAGGTTGGCCAGGCTGGCATTGGCACAGTCTTCATGGCGAAAGATCTCCACGCAGTCGGGAGTGTTCCAGGTGTGGCCACACGTGGCCCAGGGCAGAGTGGTGGTGAAGGACTTTACCAGGTAATAGAAGCCCCAGGCAAGCACCATGATGTAGTAGGTGTTGCAGTAAAAGACGATCACCATGGAGGCATAGCCCAGGCCTGGGGACGAGCCAGCAGCTTCCCGTCTTTATGGGTTCTTTTCAGGCCACCTGCCCACCACCTCTAATATCTCCCCTTGCAGGGCTGGCACTGGTCTCTGCAGAGCTCCCAACAGCTTGCTCCCTGCTCCAATGTCCTCCTTCTCTCCCCATCCTACCAGAGACTTCTCCAAGCTTCCCGAGATCCTGTGTGACTGTCCTAACACGGGGCCACTGCCCTAGTCTGTCTCCCACTAATACTCTCGCTGTTCCTGCCCATCCTCCAGTCTTCACTTCCTCCAGCCACCTCAGACCCTAGGCAGAGCCTTCCCCTTCTGCCTTGTCTGGTGTCTTATGTCCTGTGGATTTTCCAGCCTCAAGCACTTGGCCCCTCTCCCGGGTCCCACTGCCACCATAGCAGTCCCAGAAGGTAAGCCTTCACCTGGCCCCTGCCAATGGCTTCCAGTACACAGCAGTTGGGAGAGCCTTCTAGTAACCTGAGGAGGTATGGGTGATGGTCACCCCCTCAGTGGACAACCTCATCAAGTCACTTTACCTTTCTGTGCCCAGCTTCCTCAAGGACAACAGTAGGACCTCCCTAGCAACCCAGCTGTGTCCAGCAAGTCCTGTCTCCAATCTGGTTGTTTCTGGTCCATCTTTGCCCTTTTAGTGAAGCCTGACCCTCCCCCCCACCTCTAGTCCCTGCTTCCCCAAGTTCACTGGTCTACATGTTGTCCAGGATCTCCCCTGAGGCTGGGGGATGGGCATCATCTGGCCCCAGGCCTGTGCTGCAGAGAGGACAAATTTCTCAAGTGGGTGCCAGCCAAGCCCTGCTCCCCAGCCCTCAACCTAGCGGTGGGAAAGGGGAGGGGGTGTGTGGGGGTGCGGGTGGGAGCTGGCTCAGGGCTGCTCACCTTTGAATAGAGGACAGATGTTCCAGACATTGATGCTGCCGGCCTTCATGAACTGGCCCAGTGAGATCTCCAGGAAGAAAATGGGGATTCCTCCCACCAGGGCGATCAGGACATAGGGAATAAGGAACACACCTGGGGGAGGAAGCACCCAGTGGAGTTGGGAAACCTCTGCAATGCTCCCCAGGCTGTCTGGGACTAAGTAGCCAACACCAACTCCAGGAGCCCTGAGAAGTGCAGGTGGAGCCCCAGCTCCAACCTCTACTCTGGCCCCCTAACTTCCCACTGGGTGAATCAGAGCAGGGGTGGCCCCTGACTTCAGGCCCAAGGTGAACAGTCTGCTGAGAGGGGCTAGAGCAACACCTGGCCCTTAGAGCCCAGTTCCCCAGGCCCCAGGGACACCCACCCAGGGTGACCTCATGGGCATGGAGGACACATGAGCTCAGGCATGCAGACCACCCCTTGGCTTGCAGTTCTGTTTGCCAGGCAGTGGTGGGAGGAATGGGGAGGGCATGTGTGTGCACCAAGGCTGGAGGCTGGACCAAAGGCTCTGAACCTAACTGCCCTGTACCAAGAGACACCTGCCTACACTTGCAAAAGTCCGAAGAGGACAGGTGGCAGTCTTCTGCTGCAGGAAGTGTGCAAGGGCAGAGGGAGACAAGGTGAAGGGAAGGGACAAGTCAGGCTCTGGAGGAGGCAGGCACAGTGGGCTCAGAAATAGGCTTCTACCGCTAGGCCCCTTGGAGTGGCAGGAGGGAGCTGAGCAGCAGCAGTTCCTGCTGGCTTCCCCTACTCCTCTCTAGGACCCCTCCCCTTGCCGGTGGCTCAGGTCTCTCCACTACTTAGTGCCAGAGTTGCCTGCAGCTTGCCTGGCTCCTGCTCCCAGCATCCTTCCTGTGTGTGACCTTGGGCAAAGGCCTTCCTTCTGGGACTCAGTTTCCTCACCCATCACCTGGCTGCTTCTGCTTCCCAGCAACCCAGTACCACTTTGCAGTCACAGGACACACATGTGTCCATCGATGTTGCTAAGCTGGGCTTTGGGCAGCTGGGCTGGCGGGCATGGGGCGTGCATGCAGCGTGTCCAGCAGCGGCGCCAGGCGGGCCAGGCCACAAGCTTCCCAAGCCTGGCTCAAGCACCCAGTGTTCCAGGCTCAGGCCAGAGGGGAGGGGGAGAGGAGGGAAGGGATGGGAAGAGAAGGGAAGGGAGGAAAGGGAGGGCACGGGGGAGGGACAGAGTGGCCCATTGTGTGTGTGTGTTCCTGTGTGCACACGTGGGGGGCCCACATAATGTGCCACTTGTGCGCCTGAGGGGGGAGGGGAGGGCGGGGACCAGCCAGGGTTCCTCACCTCCAGGAGCCCCCTCGGGGCAGGCCTTCCCTTCCTACCTCAGTGGCCAATCACTCCGGGCCTGGACAGAGAATCTGGGGAGCAGCCCCTCGGCTGCCTCCGGCCCCCCCACGCCAGGCACATGACCAATGAGGGGGTGGAGGCCGCCGCGCTGGGTCACCGAGCAGCCGGGCCGGCTAGCGGGCACCCGGCCCCCACGCGCCTTGGGGGGCCTCCCCCCGACCCCGGACTTCGCCCCTCCTCTCTGGCAGACCAGGCAGCCGGCTGGGGGAGGGGACGGAGCCCTGACAAGGAGCGGGGATGCGGCGGGGCGGGGGCGCTCACCTCCGCCGTTCTTGTAGCACAGGTAGGGGAAGCGCCACACGTTGCCCAGGCCCACGGCGAACCCCACGCACGACATGATGAAGTCCATCTGGCGAGTCCAGGTCTCGCGCGGCGGCACGGCGAGGCGGCCGCCGGGAGCCCCCAGGCCCGCGGGCCCCTCGCCTTTGGCTGGGGCGCCGTCGGGCCCGGGAGCGATGAGGGGGCCCTTCTTCTCGTCGCCAGACACGCTGTAGATGCCGTTCTCGGCGCTCTTCTTCGCCATGGCCCCGGCGGGCCGCGCGGCCGGGCCGGGGTGGCGGCGGCTCGCGGGGGGCGGTCGGACAGGGGGCGCCGGCAGCACCCGGAGGGAGGGCCCCGAAGGTGCGGGCCCGCCCGGGGGCCTCGGGGGCGGCCGGGCCGGGGGACGGGGCGGGGTGCGGGACGGCGCGGGCGGCGCAGTCAGAAGCAGTCCACGAAGCACTTGAAAGTGAGCCTGAAGAATCTCATGTGTGTCGGGGGCCCGGGGGCGCGCGGGCGGCGGCGGGGCCCGGCCGGGCGGCGGCGGCGGCGGCGGCGGCGGCGGCGGCTGCGGAGACTCCTGGCCGCGGCTCGGGCGGCGGCTGCGGCTGCGGCTTCGGCTTCGGCGGCGGCGGCGGCGGCGGCGGCTCGCCCGGCCCGAGGCTCACCCTAGCAGGGCGCGGGCAGCATCGGGCGCCCACCGTCTCCAAGCGGCGGCCCGCGACCCCCGGCCCGGCCCGGCCCGGCCCGGCCCGGCCCGGCCCGGCAGCGGCTCCCGCGGCTCCGGCGGCTCGGGCGCGCCTTGCCCCCTCCTTCCCAGCGGCGGCGGCTCCAGCCGCTCTCGGGGCCGCGGCGAGCTCAATGATTCGCCACCGCGCTCCGACAGTCTCTCTCTGCCCCAGCGCGGCCGGCGGCTGCTTAAGAGCCGCCTCGGGAGTGATGTCACGGTCGCCCCACCCCCACGGCCCGGCTGCTTCCCCTCCCCCTCCCCCTCCTGCTCGTCCTCCCGGTCACTCCGCCCACCCCCTCCCCGCCCTCCTCCAGAGGAGGAGACGCCGCTCCAGCGGGGAGCAGGATGGCTACTGCCTGGGGTCCGGGTGGCTTCTCCTCCCCGTAGGGCGCCCGGGCCCGAATGTGCCCCTGCCCTAGTCTCCCCTAAGCAGATCTAGGAAAACGGCTCTCCGCGCGGGCTTCCAACCACGCTCAGCTCTCCCTCTCCCCTTCTCTTCCCTCCTTCTAGCCTGGAAGCTTCTCATCCCGTCCTGCTGCAGGGTCCTCCAGCTTGCCTCATCTCTGGCCCTTCTCTGACCCTCAGATGGGAGCTGAGTGAGGGCTGGGTACCCAGGTCTAAAACTTCCTGGCTCCCTACACCTAAGGACGTGTAGGGTACTTTGGCTTCCTGATGGGCTGCGGCTGACCTGGAGGGCGCGGGGGATCTACCTCTGGGTGTTGCGTGAGGCTTTGCCAAGGCACTGACCCCCCCCCCACCAGGGCATTCAGCTCTCCCCAGGTGTACAGCCCTGGAAGCTGGCGGGCAGGGTCTCAGAGTGGGCAAAGGGGAGCTTGCCTGAGGAGCAAGGTTGTAGAGAAGGCGACTGCCTGCTGACCCCTGCCGCCTCCAGTTCCTACCGGTGGCTTGTGACCTGTGGAGACTGGGGCAGGAATAGGGTAAGGCTGCCCCCTGGTGCCTGGCTGGTGCACAGACCCTCCCTCAGGCATCTGCTCTTCTCAGGGAGATCTGGCCTCCCCACCAAAAGCAAGGCTGGGAAGCAAGGTTGTTGTGCTGCCTCCTCCTACCAGCTGAGCAGCAAGTTGGGAATTTTCCAGGATCCTCCTTAGCCTGGGGTGGGGTGGGGTGGGGTGAGGTGGAGAGAGAAGGGGTCATTGTCCTGGCTGCACCTGTGAGCTCCCCCACTTCCTGATCTGATCACAGACCCTGCAATCCCCAGATGGCTCATCCCTTTAGGCTAAGCCTGCGGCCCTGGGACAGCTTTAGGAAGAAAAGCAGCTCCGGCTGGAGCCAGACTGAGCCAGCTAGGTGGAGGGGGGCAACATCTTCATCCAGGCACTTCACGGGGCAGCAGGGAGGCGGTGTTGCTTGCACCGGAGGTGGAAGAGGCACATGGGTCATCACAGGACTCCAACTTGGGTCTATTTAGCCCAGCCCCAGACTGAAATCCATCTGGAGATAAAAAGGGTTTTGAGGAGTGACTCACATATGGCCTGGAAGAGCTCGCCCCAGAGTCACCCCAGAGCAAGGTTAGAGGGTGTTTGAGAGAGGAAAGAAGAGGCTCCCGTGAAGCAGGCATGGAGGACGGCATCACAACAGGATGATGGACTGGGATGTGATGGCTACAAAGGGCGGGCAACGGCTGTGGCAATAACCTGGGTGAGGGCTGCTGCTTCAAGGAAGTGGTGTGGGCAGAAACCAGACAGTGCCAGGAGAATCCGGCTGGGGAAGTGAGAGCATAGCCCAGATCAGGCAGCCCTTCAAGAATTTAAAATCTTACTTGTCCTAGGAGAGGGGTTGGGAGATAAGGTGAGGTGGATTGAGAAAGACATGGGTGAGCCAGTGACACTGGGGAAATGGCTACTGCTGTGGGCAGGGCCACGGGTGAAGAGAGTAAGGCTGGGAACCAAGAGTGAGGGCCTTCCTCCACCCTATGCTGGCCAGTTCGGTGGGGAGGCGTGTGCCAAGGCCAGTGGCAGACCATGAGGGAGCTGCCACCTGGGGCTGCTGTTACTTCTGTGGGATCAGAGGCTGCTGAGGGTGGCCAGGGTGGAGGTTGCCAGGAGATAAAAGTGATGGGCTGCTGAGACTGGCCTGTGTGACCTCTGGGACTCAGAGTGAGGCAGGAGAGAAAGACAGGGAAACTGTAGGGAACATGGAAAGGAAACGAGCTTTCACCTGGGATCTGTTCCACACAGTTACCAAAAAAACTGCTATGAGGACTGTCTGCGTAGATACATTATTTTGAGAGCTATTTTAAATAAAAATACTAAAGTAGCCATAAGCCATACTTAGGGTCAAAATGTATGTGACCTCTCAGTTTAACCTTAATCTCACAAACAGGATTATGGACCATGTTTACAGTCAACATATGCCTAGATAACTCCCTTGTGATCCTGTAATCTATAAATTTATACAATGTACCTCCCAGACCACCCTAAAATCTCATTTTATCTTTATTGGCATCTCTCTAAACCATAACAATGTACCTTGTAAAGCTACAAAGTGTATATATAGACTTTGTGAAGACACCTAAGCACTCTTCTCTCTTGAGAAGCCTGCGTCCATATCTTGGACATGTACTAATAAACTCATTAACTTTGTTTCACCCTTTTGCTCATCCTGAAATCCATTTCCACGATGAAGCCAAGAACCAGGTTTAATCTGAGTGGAGGTCCCCACAAGGGGCTCTTCTCAGGCTAGGTGGCAATGCCAGGCTGCAGCTCTCTCATTGCTGCTGACACTAGGCCTCCACATCTTGGGGGCCATGTCCAGCAGGCCCTCAGACCTGACTCAACAGGGCCATACCCTCCCTTGCCTCGTAATGACACCTCCTCCCAGTTCCCGAACAATCTGAGGGACAGACAGCCAGGTGCCCCTCTGGGCCTTCCATATCTAAGCTCCCTATAGCCAGTCTTTCTTGCAACCATTTTCTACCCACCCCCCCCCCTCGCCCCAGTAGGGCCTGCAGTTCCCTCTCCAAAGCCTTCTAGGGTCCACCCACTTCCCCACACCCCACTGCCAGTCCCGGGCAGGAGGGCCCTCTGGCTCTCTGGTACCCCACAGTGACAGTCGCCTCTTCCTCTTGGCCTGGTGCAGCCTTACACTACATTCCTCTCTGAGCAGCCAGATGGACCCTCTGAAAGCACCAATGTGACCTGTCCCTCTCCTGTCTGATCTTGTCTGGGCCTTTGTGGAGATGAGACTAAATTCCTGTCCAAGGCGTTCAAGATCAAGCATGACCTGCACTGTGGTCTCTCTAGCCTCGGGTCACTGACGAACAGCTCCAGACTTGAGCTTCCCTCCGTGTTGGGCCACTGCCTGTGGTTCTCTTTCTTTGCTGACCTCCCTGATGGCCAGGTAGCAGAGGTATGGGAACCCTACCGCCCAGAGCATGTGCATGTGCCGTCAGCTGTTGCTGTTTCCCAAGTGGAGCCTGGAGCCGGGCAGAGTGCTGGCCTTGCTGTGGCTGTGGCTTGTGCGTGCTCAGAGCGAGTGGCCTGCGGGGATGTCTGCGTGGAGGGGCTCAGTTATAGTGTGTCCCAGGGCAGCTCCCACGAGGTGCTGAGCACCTGGGGGACAAAAGCACGTGGATTTCCAGCTTGGGATGGCTCTCTCCAGGCATTCCCGGGCCTTTGCACAGATGTGTCTTGCCTCCTGCTGAGGGGGCTGCTGTTTGGGAGGAGCAGGATGGATTCCCAGGATCTCAGTGACAGCCCCATCCCAGCCTCTCCTGTCGTGCCAGGCCCTGGTGTTCTATTCACCGGAGGGGCTCCCAGTGTGTGGGGGAGGGCTGGGGGCTAGCCCTGAGCTCTTTTGGTAGTGTGTGTGTGAGAGATGGCCAAGGAGAGGGGTACCCGGTCTGGGTACTACCACTATACAAAGGGCAGCACTGCTCCACTCTCAGCTAGGGCTCAGCCGGGCTGGGGCTAGGGTAGGAGTTGAGGACCTGGGGCGGAGGGCCAAGCTGGAGGGAGGCTGCCACAACGCTCCTGTTGGGGAGAGGCCTGGAGTGGAGCTGGGCTGGTGCAGGGTGGGGGGAGTGGGGGCACCCTGGCCTGGGGTGGCTGGCTCTCCAGGGAGGATCCAGGCAGCTGGAGCCAGGGGAGGGGTGCCTCCTTCTCTAGAGACAGACACAATGGGCTTTGGAATTGGAATGAGCTGGGAACAAAGGGGAAGCTGGGGTCCACCTGGCAGGGCTTTATACTTCCAGCTCCCGCAGCCTGGTGAGAAAGAGGGCTGGGGTCAGGGGTCAAGGGGCTGGGGTGCAACCTGAGAGGCAGAAGGTACCTCTCCAGCCCAGCACCCCTTGCCCACCAGCTGTGTTCATCCACGCAGACTCTCTGAAAGGATTGGGGATATTTTTAGGTTGCATATGACTTTTTACATCAGAGTACTTTTAGATATACAGAGAAATTGCCGACCTAGTAGTGAGAGTTCCCCCCAACCTGCCCTTGGCTTCCTGTTAGTAACCTCTTCCACTGCAGTCATGTACTTGGTGCAGTTAGTGGAGCATTAGTGGGCCACCATTATCAAGTAAAGAAAGCCCATGTGTATTCAGGTTTCCTTGGCGTTCCTAGGGTCCCATTCAGGACCCCTTGTTGCATCAGACTATCAAGTCTCCTTAGGTTCTCTTGACTGAGACAGTGTATCTGACCACCCTTGTTCTTGATGACACTGACAGTATGGAGGAGAGGTGAGCGGGCATAGAGTGCCTTCTGCTAGGAAGTCTCTGCTGCTTCCCTCAGGTGCAGACTGGCACGCAGGTTATGGAGTGGAAGAACTGGGGTGAAGCGCCTGTGGGGGTCTGTGCTCTCAGCACGCCTCATCACTGTCGAGGCTGGCCTTGCTCATCTGGCTGAGGTGCCTGTGTCAGGTCTCTGCACTGGAAAGTTGCCCTTTGTCTCCCTTTCCACACTGCACTGCTTTTTCTTTTCTTTCCTCTTTCTTTCTTTCTTTCTTTCTTTCTTTCTTTCTTTCTTTCTTTCTTTCTCTTTCTCCTTCCTTCCTCTTTCTTTTTCTTTCCCTTCCTCCCTCCCTTCCTTTTTTCTCCCTCCCTTCCTCTTTCTTTATTTCCTTCCTTCCTTCCCTCCCTCCCTCTTTCTTTCTTTCTCTCTCTCTTCCCTCCCTCCCTCCCTCCCTCCCTCCCTTCCTTCCTTCCTTCCTTTCCCCCTTCCTTCCTTCCTTTCTTTTCTTTGTTTCTGGTGCCAGGGATGGAACCCAGGGCAGGTGCATGCTCTGAAAGCACTCTACCATGGAGCTACATCGACAGCCCTCGGTTTCTTCACACGGGGTAGCACTGTGTAGCCCAGGCTGACATCAGACTTGTAATCCTCTTGCCTCAGTGCTGGGATTACGGACGGGCGCCCCCACTCCCAGCTTCCTTCTGCACTCTTTAGAAGGAAGTCATGATGTGCAACTACAGTTAAGGGGTAGGGCATGAGGCCCACCACCGTGGGGGTGTCGGTCAGCTTTCCTTTATCCTTTACTGCCACAAGTACCTGTGATAATCAGCTCATAAAGAGGAAAAAGTTATTTTGGCTCATAATTTCAGAAGATTCAGTCCATGGTCATTTGGCCCCGTGGCCTTTGTGACGTGTCAAGGTACGCCCCAGTGCCTTGGCTTCCTTCTGCTGGGCCCCCTTCTAAGGGGTCCGCTGCCTCCCATAGTGATGCAGCCTGGAATCCAAATCTTTCACATGGGCTTCTGGGGGACATGTATCACAGACCATAGTAAGGGAGAATCTCCATCAGCTATTTGGAATCCTCCTGCACAGTTTGATTTACTCTCTACACTTATTTATTAATAATTTCCACTGTGATAGCGTGAAATCATGGATATATATATATATGTTGTAGTTTTGTTTGTAATCTAATTGTACTCTATTTGGTTGCTCACATTTTCTATCTTTCACCATTGGGAGTGCTTTTAGTTGACTCCTCTATCTCTCTCTTTTTTTTATTTGCTTTTTGGTGCTGAGGAGGGAACCCAAGGCTTCATACACACTCTCTCCCACTGAGCTACCCCCAGCCCACTCCTATGTCTCTCTCACACACTGCCCAGGCCTAGCCACTCTCCATGGAGCTGTGTTTTGGGGGTGCTCCTTGTTCCTGGAGTAGGGTTGCTTCTGGGCCCCTTCATCTGACGGCACGAAGAGATGTGCAAATGTACTGATCTGTGCATGTGCACACGTCTCTAAAACGTGCACACACGTTACTATGTACAGCAGACAGAGGGAACAAGAGCGCACACGGATGCCTCCCTTTGCTTGTCAGTAAGAAGGAAAAACCTGGCCCCTGCCATCAGACCCCATGTCCATGCTTGTTTTGTTGCAGAATTGGCAACCCACACCTTCATGGAGAGGAGCTTTATCACCCAGAGGACAGTGTGCAGACTCCGAGCCTTTGAAAAATTGTTTTGAAACCAGGCGTGGTGGCACATTCCTGTCATCCTAGTGACTCCGGAGGTGGAGGCAGAAAAATCTCAAGTTCCAGGCCAGAGGTAGCCTGTGTGACTTAGTGAGATCCTGTCTCAAAATAAAAAAATAAAAAAGTGGGCTGGGGCTGCAGGCCAGTGATAGGGTACTTGCCTAGCATGAATGAGATCATGGGTTCAACCCCTCAGTACTGAAAAAACCCAAACCAAAACAACAAAAAAATTGTTTTGTGGTGCTGGGGACAGAGGGCAGGGCATTGTGCATGCTAAGCAAATGCTCTGCCACTGAGCTGCATACCGGCTTGCTTTTCATCTCATAGACCCCGCTCACTTCCACAGTGAATTAGGTTAGCCTCTTCCCCTGCTTCAGGGAGGGTGTTCATACTTTAGTGACAGTTAGACTCTTGGTCACAGTCTGCATTCTATATTGGGATTTCCTCAACTTCCTAAATGATTATTTTAAATGTGCATATACTAAGGTTCCCTCTTCTGCTGTGAAGTTCTATATTTATTTACTTGTTTATTCTTTTGTAGTGCTTGGGAGTTGAACCCAGGGCACTCCACCACTGAGCTGCACCACCAGCCTCTTTTTTTTTTATTCTGAGACAGGGTCTCACTGAGTTGCTACGCTGCCTCTGGCCTTGAACGCACAATCCTCCTGCCTCAGCCTCCAGAGTTGCTGGGATTCCAGGAATGTACCACTGCACCCGTCTCCACTGCCACATGCCAAGTGTCAGGTATCCACCATTACAGTGGTGGGCAGAATGGTTTTGCTGCCTTCTAAACCCTCCCTGGCATCCAATCCTGTCAGATCTTGGAAGCTAAACCAGTTCAGGCCTGCTTAGTCCTTGGATGGGAGACTGCCTGGGAACACCAGGTGCTGTAGGCTTGGGAAAAAGACCTGGCAGCCCACTCCCAAAAAACAATAAGCCATTGAAAACCCTATGAATAGCAGAGAAACACTGACAATAGTACTGGTACAGCACAGTGTTAGATAGTGTTTCATTCTGTTGTACATAGGGTTGCTCTGAGTCAGACCTGACTTGAAGGTACCTAACAACAAAAACAACAACAACAACAGCACCAACAAACCCCCTGTGATTCCTGGAATCAAACATTACCCCCTCTTAAAGCTCTGACAGCCACTGATCTATCATTTTGCTTTTTCTGGAATGTCATATAAATGAAGTCAGATGGTATGTAACTATTTTCAGACTGGCTAATTTCACTTAGCAGAATGTATTGAAGATTCCTTCATTTCTTCGCATGGTTTCATAGTTCTTTCCTTTTTACCACTGGACAGTACTCCACTGTCTGAATGTATCACACCTTATCTGCTACCTTACTGAAGGACATTCCAGTTGCTGCCAGGTTTTGCCTATTATGAATAATGCTGCTGTGAATACTCATGTGCCGGTTTTTTGGTGGGCATACATTTTCAGATCAAATCTTTTGCATAAATACTAAGGAGTATCACTGCTGATGATAAGAGTAGATGCTGTGTATGATCAGGAACCAATGATACTGAAGGAAGAAGTGGGAGCTGCCTTGAAGGAATTGGCAAAGTACAAGGCTCCAGGAATTGATGGAATAGCAATAGAGGTGTCTCAACGAACAGATGCAGCACTGGAGGTGCTCACTTGTTTATGCCAAGAGATTTGGAAAACAACTCCTTGGCCAACAGACAGGAATATATTCATATTTGTGCCTATTCCCAAGAAAAGGGATCCAACCAAATGTGGAAATCATCTAATGATATCATTAATATCTCACATAAGTAAAATTTTGCTATAGATCATTCACAAGCAACTGCAGCAGTATATAGACAAGGAACTGCTTGAAAATCAAGCCATATTTAGAAGAGGGTATGGAACCAGGAACATCATTGCTGAGGTCAGATGGATATTAGCCCAAAGCAGAAAATACCAGAAAGATGTCTATCTCTGTTTTATAGACTATACAAAGGCATTTGACCATGTGGATCACAAGTTACAGATAACATTGCGAGGAAAGGAAATACCAGAGCCCTTAATTGTACTCATGAGGAATCTGTACATGGATCAGGAGGCAGTCATTTGAACAGAACAAGGAAATACTGCCTTGTTTATAGTGAAGAAAGATATGCCTCAGGGTTGTGTCATTTCACCATACCTCTTCAGTCTCTATGCTGAGCAAATAATTTGAGAAACTGGACTTTATGAAGAAGAACATAGCATGAAGATTGGAGAAAGATTCATTAACAATCTGCATTATGCATATGACACAATTTTGCTTGTTGAAAGTGAAGAGGATTTGAAACATTTACTGATGAAGATCAAAGAACACAGCCTTCAGTATGGCTTGCATCTCAACATCAAGAAAACAAAAATCCTTACAGCTGGGTCAGTGTGCAACTTCATGATAAATGGAGAAAAGATTGAAGTTGTCCAAAATTTTGTTTTACTTGGTTCTACAACCAACACTCATGGAAGCAGCAGTCAAGAAATTAAAAGATGCATTGCATTGGGGAAAGCTGTTGCAAAAGACCTCTTGAAAGTGTTGAAAAGTAAAGACATCACATGGAAGACGAAGGTGCGCCTGACTCATGCCATGGTATTTTCAGTTGCATCGTATGCTTGCGAAAGCTAGATGTTGATTAAGGGAGACAGGAGAAGAATTGATGTTTTTGAATTATGGTGCTGGAGAAAAATATTGAATATATCATGGACTGCCAAAAGAATCAACAGATCTGTCCTAGAAGTGCAATCAGAGTGCTCCTTGGAAGCAAGGATGGCTAGACTGCATCTTACGTATTTTGGTCATGTTGTCAGGAGGGACCAATCCCTGGAGAAGGACATCATGTTTGGGAGAATGGCAGATTGATGAAAAAAAGAAGACCCTTAATTAGATGGACTGACTGCCACAATGAACTTAAACATAAAAAAGATTGTGTCCCTGGCACAATGTCAGGGAGTGTTTCATTCTGTTGTACATAAGGTTGCTATGAGTCATACCCGACTCGATGACAGCTAACAACCACCACAATGACAACATGTTGTTAGGTGCCGTCAAGTCAGTATCCGACTCATAGCGACCCTTATAGGGTTTTCAATGGCTGTTTCGGGATTGCCTTGGGAGTGGATTGCCAGGTCCTTCTCCCATTTTTGCAGTGCTGGGAATTGAACTCGGGACCTCAGAGACTGCAGTGCAGTGCTCTACCAACTGAGCTAAATACATAGTAAGA
The DNA here is from genome assembly GCA_007922755.1 of Pedetes capensis. NCBI lineage: Eukaryota > Metazoa > Chordata > Mammalia > Rodentia > Pedetidae > Pedetes > Pedetes capensis. The sequence goes on from VMDO01005311.1 coordinate 14,679, forward strand.
GTATATTTGCCAAATTGGCTTCCAAAATGGCCGTACCATTTTGCACCCCTGCCAGCCCCAAACTGGCCCCTGTTATTCTACTCATTAGGTATTGTCACTGTTCAGATTTTGGCCATTCTAACAGGTAGGTATGCAGTATTATGTTGTTGTGATTTAAATTTGCAATTTCCTAATGAAATATGATGTTAAACATCTTTTTATTTTGTGGTATAGGGGGTTGAACCCAGGGTCTTGCACATACTTTGCAAGCGCTCTACCGTTGAGCTGCACTCTCAGCCCATTTTTTTTATATTTTATCTCCAGACAGGATCTCGCTACATTACACAGGCTGCCTCTGGCCTTGAATTTGTGATTCTTCTGCTTTCACCCCTCTAGTCCCTGGGATAACAGGCGTGCACCCCCATGCCCAGCTAGGTTATTTTCCTATTGTTGAGTTTTAAGAGTTCTTTGCATATTTTGGATACTAGTCCCTTATTAGATGAAGATTTTACCCAGCCTGTAGCTTCTCCTCTCATTCTACCTCCCTCTCTCTCTCTCTCTCCTTTTGGGCGGGGGAAGGTCTTGCTATGTGGCTCAGACTGGCCTTGAACTTGCAATCCTCCTGTTTCTGCCACCAATCTCAGCTCATTCTCTTAATAGTCTTTTTCAGAGGACACATTTTTAATTGTGTCACAGGGCAATTTATTGGTTTTCTTTCATACACAAGGTTTTCCATGTTATGTTGAAGAAATCATCATCAAGCCCAAAGTAACACAGACTATTTTTTGTGTTTTCTCCTAGAATTTCTATAGTTTAGCATTTTTCATGGATGTGTGTGATCCATGTTGATTTAATTTCTGTGTAAGGTGTCCCCTGAAAGGATTTGGGAAAGGGATTTCTCCATTCTCTCTGCACACATGCATTTTGAAGTTGATATCTATGGTAGTCCAACAGGTGTCTAAGAAGTTGCAAAGGGTGTAATTACTGGTGTGTCATAATAGTGATTTAAAAGAAAGTGTGATATTAGTTTTTCTAGATAGGGTGTCACCATGTTACCCAGGCTGGCCTCAAATTCCTAGACTCAGATGGTCCTCCTGCCTCAGCCTCCTCAGTAGGTGGGACGAGAGTCCCTGCCAGCACACCCAGCATGTGCCATCATTCTTCACATAAAGCCACAGCATGGAAATCAGCCCATGCGTTGCCGCTGCGTCCATCTCCAGCTCTGGAAATGGGTCCTTGCCTCTCAGCCTCCGGTTTTCCTGTCTGTGCCATCTGGCTCTATGTGGGAGGGCTCCTGTTACACCAGCCAACTTCTCCGAAACACAAATATAGGTGATATATTTGTGAAATACATGTGTGGAAGACAGGTTATATCTGTATTTTATACCCTGTGAGCATGGAGCTGGGCTCTGAGGATGTCTCTTCTCTTGGATGGAGCAAAGTGGCTTCAGTGTACGAAACATTCTGCAGAATAATTATCTGTGGGGGTGTGGAAACAGATAGTGCTTCCTGCCAGCACACCCAGGACCTCGGCGGCCCTTCAGCGTCTCTTTCCTTTTGGATGTGAGCCTAGGTGACCTGTTGGCATGGAGCACAGGTGGGATTGGGCAGGGCAGCGGGGCAGGAGCCGGCTTCTCATTTTATGGAACGTGAGGCCTGCAGAGACAGTTTTCCAAGCCGGATTCAGCAAGTCACCCCTGGGCCCTCTGACTCAGGCCTACATGGATATGGATGTGTTCCCATCACAGCCAGGATGCCCATCCCCTCTCCCTGGTGGGGCACAGACTCCCCAAGGAGAGGCTGGATAAGGAGTAGGCATGGGGAGGTGGAAGGAATCCACTCACTGTCAGATGAACGGTTGACTCCAGTGCCCCCAGCACTTACATCCCGAGAGCCTTATGTCCTGGAGAATTGGCCAGGATAGGGGCAGGGAAGGCTTGTTGGTGGAGGCAGCATGTGAGCTGGGATGGACAGAGGGAAGGACAAGCCAAGCAGATATTGGAGTGAAGAGGAGCAGCATGTGCAAAGGCCAGGCAGCAGGTGCATGTGTAGCCAAAGAGGGGAGAGAGTGGGGAAAGAAGGGCCAGGGCAATACTTAAACCATACAAGGACTGATACTTGTACCTGGATTGACATGCAGTGTGGTGGGACAGTTCTGTACCCCAGAGGGATGTGATCTGAGTGATGGAAATGCTCTGGGTGCTGGCAGAGAAGAGAAGGAGGATGACGGATTAAGGGTGGAGGCAGAGGGGAGTACCCTGAGTGCTCATGGATGCTCAGGCCAAGGCAGCAGAGTGGTGGTGTAAGAGTTGCAGGATCTGGGGCTGAGAGGAGGCTGTTGTACATCAAATAGCTTGGACGGCCTATTGGCAGAGAGGTCGTTAAGCAGAGACTGGAAGGCACTGGGCCACCCAACCTGTGAGTGAAGATATGGGTGTACTTCCAGAGGAAGACACCAGAGGTGCAAAGGCCCTGGGGCCCCCCACCAGGTCACAAGGGGACTGGCGTTGCCAGGAACCAGCAAGCATGACTGAAGAGGGAGGTAGTGGTGGCCAGAGCTCCGGGATTGCCTTACAAGGCGCCCTGCAGCGCCACGGCTGTGCTTGGCTACTCGTGCTCCGCCGCCGGCGGCCCGCGGGGGCGCGCGCGGAGGGGGCGGGGCCGGCAGAGCGCGGGCGGGGGGCTCAGTGCAGCGGTTACTGGTAGAGGCGACGTTGCAGTTGCAGCACTGGCTCCAGGTCCGCACCTGCCTCTCTGGGCTAGGGGCGAGCGGGCGGGCACTACAGGGTCCCGGCCAGAGACCACCTCAGCTGCGCACGCCCCAGGGCACACCTGTCACACGCGGCGCGCCCCCTTCTCGCACGCGCGCCGCCCACGTAGCTCGGGGCGTGGGCGGCCCAGGCTGCCGATTCCCTCCACTCCGAGGCGCTGTGGGCTGGGCTGCGGCTGAGCGGCCGCGTGGGTGGCCGTGGTCGTGACAGGTGGCTGTGAGCGGGGTCGCAGGTGCTTTGGGGCAGGTCGGCGGCCTGGGTGGCGCATGCTAGCGGGGCTGGTGGGGGAGGGATCTGGGCCCGTGGATGGAGGTGGTCGGAGGAGCTGGGCTGAGAGTGCATGGAGTCTTCTGGAAAGCGCCCGGCCGATAGTGTGGGCTTGGAGGTGTGGAGGCAGAGGGGGGGCGCCCAGGCGCTGGTCGCCGTCGGGATGCTGGAGTGGGATCCGCAGTGGCCTGGGATGGGGAGGCGTGTATTGGGTGGTGGGAGGCATCCATCTGAAGTGCAGACCTGGGCTGTGGGGGAAGGGAGGGATGCTCCTGTCGGGGAGCAGAGGGATGAGGGTGGCCACTGCCTGGCCTCTCGCCAAGGGGCCTCCCTCTGCCCACTCCCAGACATGCTGCTGCTCAAGAAACAGACCGAGGACATCAGCAGTGTCTACGAGATCCGCGAGAAGCTGGGATCGTGAGTGTGCGCATGCCATGGTGTGGCGTGGGTGAATACTTGTGTGTGCGTGTGTGTGCTTGAGCGTGTGCGGTGGGTGGATTCGTATGAGTTTGTGTGAAGATGTGAGTGGATTGTGAGGTTGGGGGGCTGGGGAGATAGATGGTAGGTGAATGGGCCAGTGCATGTGAATGTGTGAGATGGCGTGTGCATGTGTGTGCGCACGCGCGTGTGTGCTGGGGTGGGTGGCTCAGCCCAGGGGCCCCCATTTGCATCTCTCCTCTCCTTTCCTGCCTCCCACCATCTGGCTCTGCTGGCAGGGGCGCCTTCTCGGAGGTGGTGCTGGCCCAGCAGAGGGGCTCTGCGCACCTCGTGGCCCTCAAGTGCATCCCTAAGAAGGCGCTGCGGGGCAAGGAGGCCCTGGTGGAGAATGAGATCGCAGTGCTCCGCAGGTGCGCCCCACCTGCCCCATGGCCTGGGAGACTGAGTGCTCTGCTCTAGCTCAGGCCTGGCTGCCCACCCACAGGCATGCCCCTCCCTGAGCAGCAAGTCTTCATCCGGGGAGCTACAGGGACAATGTGAATTCTGTGCTTTTCAAATGGGCCTCAGAACTGTCTGTTCCAGGAAGGCCTGGACCCCGGGCAGGGACGAAGGGAATGGGGAGCTCAGCTGGGGGAAGGGCAGAGGGAAGGGGTGCAGGACAAAGCTCTCTCAGAGTCTGCTGTGCTCCCAGGGGGGTTGCAGTGACCCCCAAGGGGCTTTCTCTTGCTGTTGCAGGGTCAGCCACCCCAACATTGTGGCTTTGGAGGATGTCCACGAGAGCCCATCCCACCTCTACCTGGCCATGGAGCTGTGAGGAGGGCCACTGGGGGGATGGGCAGGACTCAGGGCTGACGCTTGGGCTGGGCTGCCTTGGCCTGCTGAACTGCTGACCCCTCCACCCCCAGGGTGACAGGTGGCGAGCTGTTTGACCGCATCATGGAACGGGGCTCCTACACAGAGAAGGATGCCAGCCACCTGGTGGCCCAGGTCCTTGGTGCTGTCTCCTACCTGCATAGCCTGGGCATTGTGCACCGGGACCTCAAGGTGCCCGGCTGGGACCCCTTCACCCTTGGCCCCTCTTGCTCACCTGGCCCTGTGTAGGTTTCCCCAGGAGCACGGCTAGGGCCTTTCCAACGTCCCTTGCCACTGAGGGTCTAGGGACCTTGTGGGTACTAAGGCTTACTTTGCCCCAGTGCCAGGGTCATGCCAGGACTGACCTGGTCCTTTCCCTGGCCCCATGTGTCACAGCCTGAAAACCTCCTCTATGCCACGCCCTTCGAGGACTCCAAGATCATGGTTTCTGATTTTGGCCTCTCCAAAATCCAGGCTGGAAACATGCTAGGCACTGCCTGTGGGACCCCAGGATATGTAGGTAAGAGAGAAAGGACACTCTGAGCCTCCCTGGGGGGTAAGGCACTGCGGCCTCAGGGGAAGCCAGAGCACTGGGCGCTGGGGTGGCTGTTGTCTGTGGCGCCGTGTTTTTTCCTGGGGTCGAATGGGCTGAGCAGCATGAATGCGCATGTGCGCCCATCTGTCTCTGGCCCCCAGCCCCAGAGCTCCTGGAGCAGAAACCCTACGGGAAGGCTGTAGATGTGTGGGCCCTGGGTGTCATCTCCTACATCCTGTGAGTGACCGCTGGGAAGGCTCTGCTCCTGCCTGCCATCCCTGCTGGGTTGGGGAGGGGTGGACAGCTGGGTGATTCATCTGTGGGTGCCAGGCTGTGTGGGTACCCCCCCTTCTATGATGAGAGCGACCCCGAGCTCTTCAGCCAGATCCTGAGGGCCAGCTACGAGTTTGATTCCCCCTTTTGGGATGACATCTCAGAATCAGGTGAGCTTGGGGCTGGCCCTATGCTCAGGAGTGACAAGGGACATTGGGGACAGAGTAGGCTGACCTTGCTCTCCTACTCCAGCCAAAGACTTCATCCGGCACCTGCTGGAGCGAGACCCCCAGAAGAGGTTCACCTGCCAACAGGCCTTACGGCACCTTTGGTGAGTGGAAACCTTGGCAAGCCTCCCGAGGACAGGAGGGACACCCCACCAACCTGCAGCCTTCTTCCAGGATCTCTGGGGACGCAGCTTTGGACAAGGACATCCTGGGCTCAGTCAGTGCACAGATCCAGAAGAATTTTGCTCGGACCCACTGGAAGGTCAGTCTGGAGAGGGACCCCTGTTCCTCTGCTTTAGGGTGTAACCTGAGCTACCCAGGTGCCACTGGGGTCCTTGCCGCCAGGGGGCCTTGGCTGGGCATGGCCTGACCCTCTTGTCTTCCTGCAGCGAGCATTCAATGCTACCTCGTTCCTGCGACACATCCGTAAGCTGGGGCACAGTCCAGAGGGTGAGGAGGCCTCCCGGCAGGGGATGACCTGTCACAGCCACCCAGGCATCCGGGCTGGCCAGCCCTCCAAGTGGTGACACTCAGGTGTGTGTGTGGGGTCTGCACCTCCTGGGAGCTGGATCCTTGGTGAGCTTTAGAGGGTGGTGGTGCTCCATGTGGACAAGAGCTAAGTGGGGTGGAGCCCACTGACCCCAGAGCCCAGGGGAGGAGAAGCAAGACAGAGACCAGGCGCCCAAGTTGGGGTGGGAGGCAGGGCCCCCCAACGCCTCTGTGAAAAGTGCTTGAGTGTCGTGGGGAGGGGCTCTGGGAGGCCCGCTGCCTCCTGACCGGCCTTCCCTCTGCCTCTTTCTCCTCCCTCACCCCAGGCAGACGCCAAGGCCAAGTGGACTGACTCCCAGACTGCCCTCCCTCGGGCCCTTTCAGTCCCCCTTCCCATCCCTCAGGCCCCAGGCAGCTCTGCTGGAGAGTTGGAACTGTGTGGGTGTGGCGCATGGCAAGGGGGCAGGGTGGGACACCCTGGGCCTGCCCCCAAGGCTCTGCCCCCTCTGCCCCTGAGCCCCCCCAGAAGCTGAGGAGGTTTTGGCAGGTGGCTCCAGGGGCTGTCCTTCCTGCACGCACGCACACACGCACGCACGCACGCACGCACGCACGCGCTCGCACGGCTGTTCTGTGCTTTGCTGGCTGCGGGTGGTCCTGCTTGTGTCGTGGCCCTCCAACTTCCTTCAGTTTTCCCCAAACCAATAAAGACCGACAGAGCATCAGGCGGTGCGGAGCTGCGGGTGGGGCGTGTGGGAAAGACATGGACGAGGCAGGCGCACGAGGCCTTGCTCTCTGTCACCTCCTCTCCTGGGATGGTGGCAGGCTCACTCCCCATTGTCCTGAACTTCACCTTCCTGCTCGCTCACACCCCAGGGCACCAGCAAGAGGCCACCTGGCTGCCAGCTCTGTCACCCTAAAGGTCTGACTGTGTGCTGCCCTGGGGCTGGGAGAAAATGGAAGAAGCAGAGGCTTCCCGGGATGCCAGCAGGGGGCGGTGGCGGGAGACCGAGTGGTGTCCCAGGCGCCCAGGGCCATGCAGATGCCCAATGGCTTGGGGAGGACCCCGGAGGTCAGGGCTGTCTCCTCTGCAGCTGCTGCCTTTTCCCACCTCTTTCCTTCCCTTGCCAAGCGTGCTGTGGTGGGGAAAGGGCAGGGCCCCCTGGAGTAGGGTTGGAGGAGGACCCCCTGGCCAGGAGAGAGCACCATGGGGCCTTCAGTCCTGTTCTGGGCTGCAGCTGTGGGACTGTAGACTCCAGGACTCGGGGAACCCAGGCTGACAGCTGGGACCCCCAGGAGCAGCAGCGGGTGGGTTATAGATGCTGGCGTGAAGAATGGGTCTGTCTTCATCCCTTGGGTCCTGTCCTCAAGTGGCCCCAACCCTCCCCAGGCTCTCTGGGGCCAATCAGAGGAAGGACCCTAGGGCTACTCCTTGGCTCCAGCCAAAGTTCCAGGCCAGCGGGCCACCCTTTCCTGCTCCTCTCCAACACCCCCCCCCCCCCCCCCCCCCCCCCCCCCCCCCCCCCCCCCCCCCCCCCCCCCCCCCCCCCCCCCCCCCCCCCCCGCTACCAGCCTCCAGGGCCATGACCTGTGGCCCAATTGGGAGGCATGTTGGTGAAGATTTCTTTCCTGGACAAATATTGGGATCTTAAGGGAGGCAATGAGGCCAAACTAAGGCTGCCCTGGGTCTCTGGGGTCAGAGGCTACAGTAGGGCTCAGGGCTGGAGCCAGAGGGCCTGGATTCCATCAGGGAGAGCAGTGATGGCATCTGTCCTCGGGATGTGCAAGAGTGAGGACAGTTCCTCTTCTTTTCCCAAACTGGATGGGAGTGTGGAGGCCAGTGGGCAGCTTCCTCAGTTGTCCCAAGGGCCACCCAGGCCATCTGATGCTTCAGGCCACACCTGACCACAGTCATGCTCTCACCCATATCGGGCCACCAGAGGGGAATCTCAGCGACCAGTGCCATGGCCAGGTCTCAGTCCCCACGTGGAGCTGCATTGTCTTGCAGACACTTTTACCAGAGTCCTTCAGGCTGGCTCTGCTTCCTATCTTTCAGTCGTTCACCCAGGGCACCTACTTTTGTTCGCATGGTATTGGTTGGGTCTCTACTGGGTGCCGGGCACTGGGCCAATCAGATGAGGCATCTGCCCCGCAGCGGGGCAATGCTGGGCTGATGAGGGGGAGCAGAGTGAGCTGTGCGGGGAAGGCACCGTACTGGCTGCTTCAGGAGCCCTGGGCAGGAACATCAGAGCCGCCCTTCCAGAAATGAATGAGCACTCGCTCAGGGACACCAGCTCTTCCAGGTCAGGCATGGGTCAGATGCTTCTCCAGGGTTGACTCCCAGCCCTGCATGGCCCGCAGGGTGCAACTTGGCCTCCCATCAGCAGGGGGCCCCACAGCCACATCTTTAGACATCTATTAGTCACCTCTGGTTCCTTCAGCACCTGGGGCAGCGGCTCAAATGTGTTCTTCCCCTCTGTGTCCCCCAGATCCTGCCCTAGAGAAATCTGCTTTTGGGATGGGGTTGGAGGGGACCCTCAGGTCAGGTAAAGGTAGCACCTCTTCTTCATCCCTCGCAAGCCTTCCAGTTGGTGAGGGGAAAGCTGTGGGTCACCTAGGCCCAGGGGAAGAGAAGGGAGCAAGTCAGTGGGAGGAAAAGGATAGCACATGGGGTGGGAAATGGGGAGGAAGCTGGGGACAGCATGTCAGGTTCCAGGAATAGCAGGTGCGGGGGTTGGAGGACTGGGCCGCACCAAACCTGGCAGGTGAGGAGTTGGGACGTTAGTCCATGAGCAATGGGAGCTATTGAAGGGGTTTTAGCCAGACAGCGTCCTTGGCCTGTCTGGGTCAGGAGCTGCGCTTGAGCCGTCCCCAAATTCAAGAGTTGTGAATCAGGAGCAGAGTTGAGCCCCTCAGAGTGGGCTGTTCTTCTTGGGTGTCAGGGGCCAGACTAGAATTCAGGGGGAACCATTGTGCGTGTTACCAGATGAAGATGTCTCCCCAGATCTCAGCCAGACAGGCCTGGTCCCGATGTCTGTCTTGGAGTAAACATGGGTGGCCGAGGTTTGAGGGAAGCTCAGCTTGAAGGATCATGACGGGCGTGGGAGACTCTCTAGGGGTCGGTGGGGGGCAGGCCTCGGTGATGGATTTGGGGTGAAGAATGAATGAGAGGGCTCTGGGTAGCTCATGTGGAATCATTTCCTGAGAAGAGTTCAACTAGCTTGGTTTTGGGGGACAGGTGGTGAGGGCAGTTTTAGACATGGGGAATTTGAAGTGTCCGAGGGGCCCAGAAGTACAGAAAAAGCATTGCTCATCTTCCTCTCTGCTTTGTAGCTGATACCTATGGAAGGTGTCTTCCTTCTTTTTTTTTTTTTTTTTTTTGTTTGTTTTTGGTGGTACTGAGGATTGAACTCAGGGCCTCGCGCCTGCATGCTCTGCACTTGCTGGACCACTGAGCTGCGCCCCCAGCCCATTTTTTACTTTTTTGAGATAGGGTCTCAGTAAGTTACACAGACTGCCTCTGGTCTCGAACTTGCAATCCTCCTGCCTCTGCCTCCCAAGTCGCTGGGATTACAGGCGTGCGCCACTGCGCCTGGCAGTGTCTTCCTTCTAATACAGAGGACGCGTGTAGTGACCGTTGATCACTTACTTTGACCCTGACTGCTTTGAAGGCCTCCCCATGTATTCACTTAAACGTCATCTGTGAGCAAGGTAGCAGCTGTCAGGATCATCATCCCCATTTTCCACGTGGGGAAGCTGGGACACTGAGTCCGGGCCACACAGTGTCCTCCTGCCGCCTCCATGGAAGGGAGGAGGACTTGCTCGGGACCCAAGGACCGGGAGAATTGAGGAGGAGAGGTGTTCTTTCCACCCCTCTCTTTGTGAATGGGAATTGTCAGTGTGCCAGAGAAGGAACACTGGCTGGGGTAGCCTGCTCTGGATTTCAGTTTGGTCTTTGCAGGTGGCTTCTGTTACCTTTACGGTCCTCTGTGACTTAATTTCACATCCCGTTAGATGGCCAGCAAGATGATCTTCCCCCTGTAGAAGGAGTGGAGCATGGGATCTGGGCCCTACAAAGATTCCTCTGGAATTTAGAAGTTGGAGGAGGGCTGGGTCCATGTGAAACAAGGCAAGAGACATAGGGAGCCTTTGCTAAGGCAGCCCAAGCAGGCCTGAAGGATGTAGCTCAGTCAAGGTGGGTTGAATTGAGGAGGGGGCTGGGGGCTGGGTGGGTGTGAAAGTCAAGGATCTGCCTGGGAACCCGGGAGATAAGCCAGAGATGAAGGGGCCAAGCCAGGTCCCTTGGTCAGGCAGTGGCTGTGTTGGCCCCGTGTTGTTGTTAGGTGCCTTCGAGTCGTGTCTGACTCATAGTGACCCTCATAGGTTTTTAGTGGCTGATTGTTTTGGGATTGGCTTGGGAGTGAATTGCCACATCCTTCTCCCATTTTTTTTGGTGCTGGGAATCCAACCCAGGACATCAGAGAATGCAGAACAGTGCTTTATCAACTGAGCTAAATCCCGTCCCCCTTTGGCCTCATAAACTGCACATTTCTTCCTGTCACGCACTGGGCACATGGCAATCACATTGTCCACCCAAACTTGTGTTTATCCAGCCCTCCCTTTCTCCATCCCTAAGCCTAGGGGGAACAAGATTAAAAGTAAAATAACAAAGAACCTGTTTGGTTGGTTGAGGGGAACTGGGAGAGGAAGTGGCTACAGATCAGCCTGGGAAGTGAACTTTCTGAAGAGGGCACTAGGGAGCCACAGAAGGATTTTAAGCGGGACAGTGACAAGATCAGATTTTTGCTTTAGAAGCATTTTTCAATATTTTTCAACTCTATCTGGCCCCCCTCGATAAATATAAAGCTTCACACCCATATCTCCATATCTCCTGCCTCATACCCCATGGAGATTTTGATAATTTCCCCCCATCCTCCTACCCCCAGCCCCAGGAAGCCAAGTCTTGCTTCACATGATGCTCTGAGTAGAGATCCAACTGCTTTTTGCCAGTTTTTCCTTGTAGTTTTCTTTTTTCTATTTTTTTTCCCCTAGCACTAGGGTGTTGAATCCATGGCCTTGTGCCTGCCAGGGAAGTACTCTACCAGTGAGCCACACCCTCAGGCCATTTTTTTTCCTTCTTGTTTTTATTTTGAGACAGGGTCTTGTTAACTTGTGCAGGCCACCTCTGGCCTCAAACACTGTCCTGCCTCAGCCTTTCAGGTTGCTGGAATTACAGGTGAGCACCATGGTGCCTGGTGTCTCCTTGTAGCTTTTTGCTTTGTTGTTTTATGTGTTTTTAGGTTATGTTATTAAGTGCTTATGAATTTGCAATTGGTATGTATTTCAGGTAAGTTGAATATTTTATCAAAATATAGTGAGATGTGTTCTGAACAAGTCCTGTCCTTAGGAGAAGCTGTTTAACCAGAGTCTACCCTGGGGTTTTAACAGAGCCTAACTAGCCTGGTGGAGGGGAATACCCAATTCTAGCCCCTTCTAGCCATCCTGTCCCACTTGGGAGGGGTGGCAGAATCTGAGAAACATCAGTGAAGGTCACAAGCCAGGGGCACAGGCTCACCAAAAAACTATGGAATGCATCTCCTCCCTGGTCACCTCACCACTGAATCACTAAAGGCCTTTTTACCCAGTTCCTTTTACTTGGTACATAGAGTCTGGCTTTCAACAACAGCAAACAAATTTCAAAGCATACTAAAGGATAAAAAACACTGAGAGACAAAGTCAGCACCAGAACCAGAGTCAGATATGGCAGGAATGTAGAAATTATCAGACTGACAACTTAAAGTAACTATGATTAAAATGCTAAGGGGGCTGGTGGAAAAAGCAGGCCATATCTGAGAACAGGGCCACAGTTAGCAGCAAAGGAGGATGGGAAATAAAGTTTCTATCTGGGAAGCCATATACCCTATTGGCCTTTGGGCATTTTATTTCTAAAAGGAGCAAGGGGAGGACAGAGACTGGGGGATACTTAACATCTCTTCGACAGTGTCTTTCACCAATTCTGGAAAATTCCCAGTCATTGTCTTTGAAAATATTGCACATTCCCCATTCTCTCTTTTTCTGATCAATTGTTATAATATTTTCTATTTCTAGAAGTTCTCGTTGGTCCTCTTTCAAGAGTTTCTGGTAAATTTATAGTCTCTTGTTCTTTTATCATACTTTAAATACTTCCTTTTATTTCTCTAAGCATATTAATCATACTTATTTTGTATTTGTTATCACATAATTTCAAAATATGCTATCTTAGCAGAATTGATACTTTATATGCTTGTGTTTCTCTCACTCATGATGGCTTGTTTCCTTATATATTTTAGAGGATTTCACAGAGGATGGGTGCTTGCTTCTGCTGGGTCCTCTGGGGCCATACTATCTCTAGACTATTTATTTTAGAGATTCCTTTTCCTCTTTTCTTTTCTTTTCTTTACCTTCGCTCCCTCCCTCCCTCCCTCCTCTCTTCCTTTCTTTTTCTTTTTTTGTTTTTTGCTGGGGATCAAACCCGAGGCCTTATGCGTGCTACCTACCACTGAGCCACATCTCTAGCCCTTCATTTAGAACTTTTCAACTTTTGTCAATTTTGTCTTTTGTTTTTTGACACAGGGTCTCACTGTGTATCCCAGGCTGGCCTTGCACTCATGTTGATTCTCCTGCCTCAGCCTCCTGAGTGATGGGATTACAGACATGCACCACCACGCCCAGCTTAACTCTTATTAATGTTTTATACATTGCTATTTTTCTTGGGCTGTCACAGTCAAAGTAAAGCCTCTGTGTAAGAATCAAATTCGGGTCCACGACAAATCCAGAGCTTTCCACCAACTCCAACTCTGTCCTTGTATTCCTCTGAAAGAGACATTCTGGAACATCCACTACTCTACGCCTAGACCACTCTAAAGAAATTTTCAGCTTGTGGCAATAAATTCTCAGGGAATGACTTTTTCTTTTTATCCCACTTCTACCCAAATCCAAAGTCAAAGGAAGCACACATCCTCACTTCTTCCTGTATTCCTGGATATTTTTTCAAAGTCATCTACTATATTTATTTTCTGTAGCTGCTATCACAAACTACCATAAGCTTAGTGGCTTAAAACACCACAATTTCATTTTCTAATAGTTCTGGAGGTCTGAAATTCAAAACTGATTTCACAGGACTAAAATCAAGGTGGCAAATGGGCTGCATTCCTTTTGGAGGATCCTGGCTCCTGGGCCTAGGAGAAGCTCCCAGGCTCTTCTGGTCTGGAGGACCCTGGTCATCTCTCACCTCAGCGTCTTCCTCTTCTTTTCTCACCGGCTCAGCCACATGGTTTTAGATTTCATCTGAATTTCTGGGCTTCTGGATTGGGAGGGCTATGTGGATAGCTGGTCCACATTGTTCATAGGTCCACTGCTGGGGTTTGAAACTTCAGTGTCCCCCAAAGGCCCATGTGTTGGAGGGTTTGGTCCCCACGGAAGTGTGATTGGGAGGCTGTGGCAACTTTGGGAGGTGGAGACTGGCAAGGGGTCTTAGGTCACTGGGGTATGCTTTTGAAGGGATTAGGAGACTCCAACCCCTTCCTCTCTCTTTTCCTTCTTGGCCACGAAGTGACCAGTTTTGCTTTGCTCTGTGCTCTCACCATAAGGGGCTGCCTTGCCACAGGTCCAGAGCCACTGGGGCCAACCAGTCATGGACTGGGGCCTTCAACACTGTGAGCCAGAACAAGCCTTGCCACTTTGCGTCTTCATTGTTGCTGTGGCCTCCACTGCCTTCTCACACTGCGCTGGCTCCTCACCCATACTCCAGCTGCCCTTCCTCTCTGCCGTGGCTCCATGGTAGAGCCACAGAGACCCTGGAAGTGTCCTCAGTGGAGAAGACCACACCCCATCTGTCCCTTCAGATGGCCCAGTGACCTCTCAGAGCCCTGCCTAGGCCTTTGCAGCCTCCATGCCATCCTGAGCAGGCTGGGATTCACCCTCAGACCACTCCCCTCTGCGCCTTAACCCACAGCTGTGCAGTCCTTGTCATCTGCAGGAGATGCCCAGCAGGGATGCCCTCGGGAGCGCTTGGAGGCAGGGCATGGAGCTGTTTCTACCTGGTGCCTCGGGGCTCCAGGACCCACCTTTCTGGCTGACTTTGGAGTCTCTGAGTGTGCAGCACTGGGCACCTCTCAGGGACTCACTACGTCACTGAGTCTGTCGTCTTTCTCTCCCCACCACAAAGGCAGCTCTGAGCAAGCAGGCCTCCTTCTGGCTGTGTGGGCTGGAGTAGGGGCTCAAAATGGGTGGCGAGTGAATGGTGGCTCAGAGATCGGGCCAACAGGCAGTGGGACAGATGGGAAATGATGGCTTGGGGGGCAGTGAGGTGGCCAGCCCAGGATACCCCGCTTTCCATCCAGGCAGGCAGAGTGGGAGGCAAGGCCCTCCCTTCCCAGTGGCCCCTCTGAGGCGCTCAGGAAGCAGCAGCCTTCTCTGGTCAGTATCTTAAATAAATCGTTTATTCAGGAGGAACAATTAAAGAAAGCAATCATGATGTGGATTACAAAAACAAACAAGCACAGCCCCTCCTCCAGGTTCAAGGGTGAGATTGTCTTGCCGCCACAGGGACTGCCAGCCCCAGGCCAGGTGTGCAAGTGGGCCAGGGGGCATATGTGAACACGGCCATGCACACGCGCACACACGCACATATGCACGCTGCCCACAAGGGTGCGGACTGCAATGAATGCCTTGTGTGTGTCTGCAGCTTCCCTGCCCCCCAAACCAACAGCGGCAACATTGAGGGCCTTCATCCCTCCCCTCCCTCCCCGCTCTCACTGAGACCCCATCTCCTCCGGTGGCAGTTTGACCACCCTGAGTCACAAAGAGCCCCAGTGAGCCCGTCAAGACATCTGGGGGAGGAGGGAAGAACGAGTCAGGGCGCCAGATGTGCGGCCAGGAGCCCTCCCCCGGGGCACTGCCCAACAAGAAGCCCCCCCTGGAGGAGCTGGGCCAGGCATCTTGGGGGCCACAGCTTTAGGGCTCCGAGCCCTTATCAGAGGAGCAGGAAGGTGACTACATCGGTGGAGGTGGCAAGCATGTCCGCACAGGTGGCCATTTGAGGACAGACGTCACTGAGAGCAAGTCCCTGTGGCAAAGAAGAAGGTGGCGCACACTCTTCCTGAAAGAGGGGAACAGCAGAGAGGCCCGGGGCCCAGGAAACAGGCAGCCGCCACCAGAAATGGTCCCTCGGATAGCTAGAGAACCCCACCCCCACCCCCCAAAGAATAAAGTAACAGTCGCAGAAGAGGCAGGCTGTGGAGCATGGTTCCACCCAAAAGCGGGGCGGGTCAGGCGGGTGCCCCGGCCAGCCCATAGGCACGTGTAATAGGATTCCCGCTGCTGTCTTGGGTGGGCAGGCCAGGTCTCTAATCCCTGTCCTGCCTTGCTCCACTGCCCCCGCATGAGGTATTGAGCTTGCCCTCCCCCCAGCCCCCCAGCTTATGGCTGAGTCCCCTCCCAAGCACGTGGGTTATGGGTGAGGACTAGCCCGCCAGCCCCGCAGAGCCTTATGTGGGGTCCAGCTCAAAGACCCCATCGCTGGTGGGGGTGGTAAAGAAAGAGGGAGGGTCTGAGGCCATGGACTCCTGCCCTCCGCTACCCTGGCCCCGGGAGCGCCTCTCCTCCAGCCGCAGGCTGTGCTCGAAGTCTAACAGCTGCCCCATGAAGTTGAAGTTGGGCGAGATGTTCGACTTCTTCCTCTTGACCAGGTCGTAGGCATCGTTCAGTGAGAGGTGGAGCTTCTGCATGAGGTAGGCCACGGTGACGGTGACAGAGCGGCTGACCCCTGCCAGGCAGTGGACCAGCACCCCACAGTTCTGGGACAAGGCCTCATCTAGTGGGGGCAGAGCAGGGTGGAGAGACCGGAGGCCAGTGTGAGTGGCTTTCTGGAGGGGCCCTTGCCTCACCCCGCCATCTTTCAAGCCAGGCAGTTGTGGACAGAGAGCCCTGCCTAGCCTGAGGCACCTCGGACATTTCATTGGTAACCTCTGGAGCTGGCCTGAGCTCTGTCCCACCCCTAGAAGTGCCGCCCTGGCTTTGGGCTGTGAGAGGGGGAAGAAAGAGGAGTGGCCAGCAGCCTGGCTTGTGGGGGTGGAGAGGGAGGCCGGGGAGACCGAGAGGACTCACCAATGAATGCAATGGCGTCCGGAAAGAACTGGGACAAGTTCTGGCTCCAGTGGTCGGAAATGGGGATCTGCTTGTAGTGAAAGTCACCATTCTTCTCAAAGAGGTTAGGGAGATTGGGGGTGACATTGAGGATGTAGCGGATCCCCAGCTTGGCCAGGCTTTCCAAGTTGGCTGAATCCCGGGCACTGCCCAGGTAGAGGTTGGGCAGGATCTGGACCGGGAAGGACGGCAGCAGCCCAGTTGGTGGGGGCGTGGTGCCTTCTGAATCCAGGCCACAGCTCATGGAGTCGCGATCGGCTTCTGATTCTGCGTCAGAGCAGTCAGAGCCCAGGCATAGGCCACCCAGCCCCACCACAGGCACTGGGCTGGGCACTGGTGCCATGCTCGACCCGGCTTGGCCATTGAGGCTAGTCTCACACAGGTGAGGGCACTCGGCCTGAAATCTGCTGAAGCCACCTGTTGGGAGAAGAGAGAGTCCTGCTGGGCTGGCCTCCTGGGCAGCCCAAGCACCTCTGCATCCTGGGGGATTGCAGATGTCCCTGGAGGGGACACAGCCAGCAGCTCCATCTCTATTGGGGCACACTATGAGTACCCAACCATTCTCACTCAGCACTGGTCGCTGTCCTTCAGTTTTTCTTTTCTTTCTTTTTTTGGAGGGTGGTGGGGTGGGACAGAGTCTTGCTACATAGCCCAGGCTGGCCTGGAACTCACGATCCTGCCTCGGCCTCCAGAGGCTGGGATTACAGGAGTCACCACCACACCCAACTATTGCCTGTGCTTCTGCATGGCAAGTACCCACTGCAGCCACTCAAGAGGATCACAGAGACCCAAGGCCAAAGACAGGCAGCTGTTGAGGGCTCAACAGAGGACAGCGGCCATCAGGTAAAGAAAAGGACAGATTCAGATGTCATTCTCTGCCTGGGTATGGCCTGATCCAGTGAGGCCAGGAGCACCCTGAGGGATGAAGGAGTCCCCATAAGGTGGGGAACTTGGGAGAGAGCATGACATTCCATTGGAATGGTTCCAAAGTTCAGAGAGACTGGCACCTCCTTCATCTGCCGATCCTACTACTTCTCTGGGCTGGGGGTAGAGGCCTGGAAACCTGACACGCTCTATATTTACATGTCCCCAATAAAGCCCAATCACCTTTCTTGGTGACCAAGTGCTCAGGAGATGGGGACGGGTGGCTCTCCAGGTTCCTGGGAACCTTGTCCTGCGCTGGGCCTCTGGGGTGGGGGTGTTTGGCTCAGCAAACAGCCAACAGGCCCCAATCAGCCTGCCTCCCCTCCCCCCACCCCTGGCCTGCAGCGACTATGGGGGAGGCAGCTCACGGAGGCCTCACACCTCTGGCCTGCACTGCTTCTCCAGGATTCAGTTTCTCCCTCTCTCCCTCCCTCTCTCTCCTTCTCTCTCTCTCTCTCTCTCTCTCTCTCTCTCTCTCTCTCTCTCTCTCGCTGCCCTTCCCTCCCTCTCCTTGCTCATCTCCATCTTCTTTTTCAGGGCCTGGGATTTTCCCTCCAGGCCAGGGCAATACCACACCTAAGCATCTGGTACTTTGTTCTGGAGCCGCCTGTGAACTAGGTCCCGGCAGGCCACGTCTCCCCATTTTCCAGACTCAGAAACTGGGGCTTGAGAGGGTGAGGGATTTGCCCAAAGTCATGCCCAGGTTCTCCTCCCTGAAACAGCCGGACAGGTTCTGGGGAGCGGGCATCTCCCACCTCTACTTTAGATGAAACTTTCCCGAGGCCAAAATAATTGTGAGAGCCCCCTCAGCAGGCAGGGCCTTGCCCCCAGGCTGGCGCCCGCACCTACCCTGTAGGTAGTAGGCCAGGTAGCCTTCTTCCCGCAGCTTCTGCAGCAGGGTGCCCAGCACCGACTCGGCCTCCCACTCCTCAGCGTCGGCCTCGGGCTCCCCGCGCCGGCGCCGGCCCCCGCCCTGGTCGTACAGGAGCACCGGGGCGGACGGGGGCGGCTGCAGCGGCGGCCCGGGCAGGAGCGCGCGCACCGACAGGCTCCCCCTCCGCAGGCGGCGCAGCAGCAGCGCGGGCAGGGCCACGCTCAGCGCCCCGCCGATGCGCGCCGACTCGTACATCTCGCGGCTGCGGCAGTCCAGGAGCAGCAGCCGCGGCCGCTGGGGCGACAGCTCCTGGCGCAGCCACAGGCACGAGCGGCCCAGGCCCTCCATGGGCGCGCGGCTTTCTGCACGTCGGGCGGCGGGAGCTGCGGAGAGAGGGCAGGCGCACCGAGTGAGCGCGGGGCTCTGGGGCTGGGCGGCGGAGATGGAAAGCCAGCCCCACGCCCCGAGGGCGGGCTTCGGCTTCTCTCCCCGCGCCCCACCCACAGGGAGGCCACGCAGAAAGCCGCCCCAGGGGGACACCCAAGGCAGCCCCTCGCGGGCAGGACGCTGCTTCCTGCCCCCGGGGAAGGAAGCGTGAGGGGTCTCTCCGAAGAGATCTGGGTGTTTAACGGTCCCTCCAACGCTCTTCCTGGGGCGCCCTGAGGCCACAGCCACTTCCCTTCACACCCCCTTCCTGGGTTTCTCATCGGCCGGTCCGCGATCGCTCCCCAAGTTTGACTTCGGGAGTTGTGCGTGTGAAGAAGTGGGGTTTAAGGCTTAGATCTCCCTTACGGTCAGGCAGACCAGGGGAACAAGAGGGTCGCTGAGGTGAAGGGCCTCGGCGATTCCTCTAGGAGCTGACCTGCCTGCACCCTCCCCCCCCCAAGGAGAGAACAAAAGGAGAGACCTGGAGTGCAATCCGGAGGCAGGCAGCCGCGCGTGGACGTCCTGGCCACAGCTACTGACACGTCAGGGAGCGGGGCACCGTCCTGGGGCAGACGGTCCCCAGCCCCGGGGGCCGGGAGGGGGCGGGGCGGTGGAGCAGGCGCGCACGTGGAAGCCAAGCCTCGCGCTGCTCGCGCGCCGGCTGCTTCCTGGCAGCGGGACCCAGCTTCCACCTTGGAAGCCTCCGTCTTCGGACTTGGAGTAGCAGCTCAGGGGGCGGGCCGGGGCGGGGCGGCAGGGCGGGCTCAGGGGGGCCTGCGAGCCAACGAGGGGAGGGAAAGCAGTTGGGTGGGATCCTCGAGTGGCAGGCTGAGCTGGGCCTTCCACCGAGGCGGGACTGGGTCGGGGCAGAGGCCAAGGGCAGGTCAGGGGCCCAGCAGGGGACCAGTTGCAGTTACCCTGGCCGGCGCCAGCCTGGCCCCTGGAGGCAGGGGGAGGGGTGGAGACAAAAGCCCAGTGCCCCTAACCCAGAAGCTGCCTCCACCAACTCAGTGATCCTGAGCCGTTACATCCCCTGTGTGGGCCTTAGTGGCCCCATCTCTATAATGGACCCATCAGAGCCACCATGGAAGTCATGGAGGGGAGAAGGAAGCAGGACTAGGACCCTCCTGCTGCCTCCTGGCCCAGAGCTCTGCCCAAGGCTGGCAGGAGGACTAGGCAGGCATAGGGCAGCTTCTGGGCATTCTACCCTACCTGGGCTTCCTTCACACAGGCTGTGCTAAAGACACCCAGGAGCTCTGAGCACCCGGCCCTAAACTGGGGTGCTCTACTCTTATCACCTTATGAAGCCTAGGAGTACCCTTGGCTGCTCCCCCTGCCCTTCCCCTTCTCCCTCTGGATGGGTGCAACTGGAGGAAAGCCATTTCTCCTGAAATCTCTCTCCATCCCTGTGCTCCTTTCTGCTCCCACACTGGCCACGGGCTCACACTCTCTATCCTTGGCTAAGTCACTGTCACAGCCCTCAGGCCTGTGCAGATCAATCTGCCCTCCACCTGGCCTGCCCTGTGTCAGAACACCATTCATTCAACAAAGGTTTGTGGCCTCTGTCCTCTCCAAGGGCACAGGCGATGAACAGGTGGGACACACAGGGTTGCTGCCTGCCTGGCTC
The DNA here is from genome assembly GCA_007922755.1 of Pedetes capensis. Taxonomy (NCBI): domain Eukaryota; kingdom Metazoa; phylum Chordata; class Mammalia; order Rodentia; family Pedetidae; genus Pedetes; species Pedetes capensis. The sequence goes on from VMDO01005311.1 coordinate 34,543, forward strand.
TCCTACTCCAGCAGGACTGACCAACAGTAAGCAAAGCGACTGAACAAGATATGAAGGGTGATACGTGCTGAGACAATGAGAGGAGGAGGGGGGTCTAAAAAACCAACCTGGCTATGTAAGACATTCTCTGCCTAAAGCCCAAGAAAAGCAAATAACAGTGTTAAAGGAAAACATACAACAGATAAGATAAAGCTCATACAAAATATCAAAAGGTTAAGATGCTGGGAGATAAATGGGTAAAGAACCCCAAAAGATTGCGTACTGCAGGAAGGAAGGAATGTGATGGGGCAAAGAAAAAAAATGTGAGGGAAGGTTCAATCTCAGGCAACTCAGAAAACAAGGTAACAAGAGAACAAGGTAACACTTCCCACCTACTACATCAGTGGAATGTTCTCAGAATGAGAACACCCAGCGTTGGCAAGGTTGCTGTGAAACGGGCATGCTGTTCTCTTGCTTGGAGGGTTTTATATTAGACATTAATCTGCCAATATGCATCAAAACCCAGCCAGACCTTTTTCCTGGGACTCCACCTTAAGGAATTAGATAAGAGAAAGCGGACCTAGACACACAAGATGGGCACCTCAAAGCATTTTCCTAAGGACCGAAAAGTGCAAAGCCACCTAGAAGTACATTTAGAATCACTGCAGGCCATTTGTACGTCCATTGAAAGAGCTTCCTCTCATGAACCATAGTCAAGACGCGACACTGTATGAAGTGATGCTAAGGGAAGAAGCAGACTACAGAGAGCTGGGCGGTCTCTAAGGCGCCTCCAGTTTGTCCTGTCCCCGCCTCCTCACAGTGTGCTGCCAGTCCCACACTTTCAAGCCATGAGCAGTGGACTCGTCTCTGGGCACATGCCACCATGTCCCTGCTACTAGGAGTCTGACTGCCTGCATGCCAGGGCTCTGGGCAAATGAGCTGTGCCCCTCTCCTTCTTGCCCTCCTCTGCTGCCTGCCCAGGTTCTGTATACTCCCTGGTCTCAGGGGCAAGCCTGGAGCCTCCCTTGTTAGTGCTCCAGCCGCCTCAGGAGTGCTCCTGGAACAGACTCTGCCTTCCACCTACTCTGGCTCTCACATCCTAGCTCCACAGTGTCAGAAGTGGGTACCTGCTGCCACCTGGCCATGGCCACCCAGCCTGGGGGTGGCCTCCAGATCCCACTGCAGTTGTGGATGGGACTGGGGGGTGGACAGGGGTTCACGGCACCACAGAGGTGCTGCAGTGGTCCAGCCTGGCTATGAGGGCTGGGGACTGGGCATGTTAAGGATGGGGCTGTGGCTGGCAGGGAGCTGGACAGGCACTTATCCCATCTACCCTGGGGGGGGCGGTTCAGTGTGCTCTGAGAGAGGATCACCAATCTGTGGGAAATCGGTGCTCTTGAGGTACCCAGGCATACTCTCTGGAGAGGGCTTCCTGGAGGAGGTGACTGGCACTGTGCTGGGGATGTGGATGCTGATGGAGGAGACCTCCTTAATGGGGAAGGAAAAGGAAGCCTAGGCTCTAGCAATCTCCTGTCAGCTGACACGTGAAGAAGACCCTACACCTTGCTCTGGACTCCTGCTGGCAAGCCCTGAAACCGGGTGAAAGCGTGAGGAGCAAGGGGGTGAGGGGCGCTCAGTCTCAAGAGCCAATGCTCAGTGCCCGGCGCCTGCAGAGTCCGCAGCGCCAGAAGCAGGACAAATGGGAACCTGTTGCCACCTCCGCACTGCAGGGCTCAGTGCAGCCAACCCCCCGCCCTACTCTCTGACCCTCGCCGACCCCGCCTCCTCAGGCCCCCAGCAGCTTCGCTGGGGGCTCTGGCCCCGCCCCGTGGCCACTCCCGGGCAAGCTGGGCTCCCGAGGCAAACCGCGCGCCCACCCGGGCCTCTCCTGGCCCCCTCCGGCGGGCGGAGCCAGGCGTCGCGCTGGAGACTCGCCGCAGGGTGGGCGCTGAGCCCACTGCCGCCCCCGCAGGGCGCCCTGGCCTCCTCCCGGCCTGGCCAACGCCTCCTGGGGGCCGCGGGGACACCTCCCCCCGCAGGCCCTTTGCGCACCTCGTGCGTTCTCTGGCCCTGGGAGTCTCCCCACAGCGGTGTCCCGCTTCCCCGCCCCCTCGCGAAATGCACCGTTCCCGCCGGGCCAGTGGCAGGATTTCGGCTGTCGCGGCCGGGTCACATGGCCAGGAGCGCAACTCCCAGAGACAGCGTTCCTGCCAAATCCAGTGTCTTTTCCACCAAATCCACTTTCCGCTGGGAATGGCTTTCTGCTGTTCCTGGTCGGGCTCCTTGCGGGACTGGGAGTTCCTCCAAGGCAGGAACGGGTGTGTGCCTGGCCCCAGCCCCCAGTGCAGGGCCTGGCACGCGCCCGGTGCTCACGGAAGAAATGCTCATTAACAAAGAAGGCATGAATGAATGAAACCAATTGTTGCCCGGGGGAGCCCAGGAAGGTGCTGTCTTGCTTTTTCCTTCTGCCGATCACACACTCCTCCCAGACACGCACAAGCACACGTGCACACACAGCCTTCCCCACGGCACACAGGCAGACCGCTACACGAACACCACACGCGGACTCCAGTCCTTATGGAACCAACCCACTAAGTGCGGGTCGGCCAGCTGGCACCCTTTTGGTCCCAGCTGGGCCTCCTCTATTTGAGCGCCTGCGTCTCTGCCCTCCCTCCACCCGTGGCCC